>CM037782.1:72620921-72644972 GCA_021229015.1 Solen grandis
TCTTAAAATAATCTTTGACATCAAGTTGCATACTTCAGTTTGATGGAGTCTGAAGGATTTTCATCGTCCACTTACAACAGCCTAAACGTAGTTCAAACACCGATATATAGATCATCATAATTAAGTCCAATCTTATAGTGACAGTGACTATTTTCTATATCAGGGGAAACAGAAGAAAAGGAAATAAATTTGTTTCTGATACCGCAGCTGATTGAAAAGCTAACTGATATTCGTAGTGGTCACTAACATACACTAAATGAAAAAGCAGTTTCCTCCCCATTTCAACGTTTATTTTGAATATTTTTTTTTTTGGCACACATTTTTATAGACAGTGTTACAACTAAAATTTAACAAGGAAAACCATTTATTCTGTTGATCAGTTTCAGGTTTTGGGATGATGCAGATATCTATCGTCTTAGTTTAGTTAAGAAAACTGAAAGGTGCTGACACTCCTTCTGAACAATTAAAGATTGGGATAGGTCACGGGAAGACTAGTGTAGTTCATCAGGTTGTTGTTACATTTGCTGATCAAAAGAACCAGGAGGTACATTCTCGGTTATGTAGATCACTTATAAATAGAGTAAAAGAATGCAGATGAAATGTAAATATTATTTAAGATATGATTATAATGGTCAGACTCCTGAGCTTTTTTAAAAATTGTAGATGTGGGGTCAGTCATAGTGTTCAAATGAATAATAATGACATGTGCACGTGTTTAAGTTTGCTGGAATTGTACATATGAGTCAGCATGTTTGAAAATGAAATAAAGCTTAATCGGTTATAGACTTGTCATTCCTGTCAGAGAGTGTGCGAAAGGGGTCGTGACACAAGTCAATCGTGTCAAACAACAGCAAGGAACTATATGCTCTAGTTTTTAGTTAGCTTCCTTCTTCCAGTCAAAATGTTTTAGCATAAGATTTTATGTATTTTGAAGTTAATGACAAAATATGCAAATTTCCCCCTCTCTCCCTCACTCTCACGCACAAATTATGAGAGATTTTGCCAGTGTTTGCACTCACTTTCAAATTGTTCCATAGTCTTTTGGCTGATGGGTTTTACTTGTTTACACGATCGCTATCCACTTTTCAACATGCCATACTAGTATATTTCCCTTTGCTTTGCGCCCATTATATATTCGTAAGTGTAGTTCCATGCATGTTGGGCTATTGCCAGTATAATGCGACTTCGTGCTTGTGTTTGTTTTTTGGGTTTAACGTCCCACCGACAGTTCGTCAGTCATTTGGAGACGATGTCTACTTGAAAAAGATATAGAGCTGCCATACTGCAGTATCACGCCGTATACATGTGGCATGATACCTCACCCAGTCACATTATCCTGACACCGGACCAACCAGTCCTGGAACTACCCTTATATACTGAGCGCCAAGCAGGGGAGCTAAACCAGTGCCATTTTTACGACTTTGGTATGTTGCGGCCTGGGATCGAACCCACGACCTCCCGATTCCGGGGCGGAAGCTTTAACCACTCGGCCACCGTAACCGGTGACCTGGTGCTGTTTCATACCGAAAAGAGGCAGCGCTATGTCTGTTGTAGACAAAAATTTCCAGATAACTGATGTACTGTTGATAGGACGTAAAAACAACAAAGGGCGCCGTGGCCAAATAGTGTTCAACCTATACCGATCTAAAGGTTGCGAGTTTAAACCTCCCTGGCTGCAGTAAATTTCCCAAACCTTCCCCTGCGCAAAGTATTGGTGCAACAAGCGAGTAATCTAAGTTGTTAAAACTACCAATCGTTATAAAGAACTTAATTTATATTCAAAACAATCTATGCAAACAAACAATCACGATGACGTTGTGGCTCAATTCAATTTATTTATATTAACTTGAAAGGCATCGCTGTTTGACATGAAATACGCATGGTGTAGGGCTTCCGACACTAGGTCTTCATTTAAAGACTGTGTATCGATAAGGTGTACATCGAGCTGTAGATACAAATTATTTCAACTCTTTTCGAGGGACTTATCAACTCATAGTAATTATTACTAAAAGCGGAAGTCAATAAATACCGTATTTAAGGTAGAGGTAGTGTTGAGGGCTGTATTTTTATATCATTTTTCAATATTATCCCCTTTCCTTCAATGCTTATATTCCATTCTTTCTTCAGGCTGTCTTACCATGCCAACAGAAATCGACGTTATTATTATTGGATACTTTTGGTTTTTCTCCCTTAAACAGTGGTCTTTGGATTGTTTCCCAAGCATGTCCATATTTCTCCATATTCAACTGATTATTTACTGCACTTGGTATTCAATTACTGCTCAGATCAATATTTTTAGCTCACCTTAGCAAAAGGTGCTCAAGGTGAGCTTTTGTGATCGCCCTTCGTCCGTCGTGCGACGGGCGTCGTGCGTCGTCAACAATTTGGATTGTTAACACTATAGAAGCCATATTTTTAGGTCAATCTTCATGAAACTTGTTAAGAATGTTTGTCTCCATAAAATCTTGGAAAAGTTCGAAATTGGGTCATGTGGGGTCAAAAAGTAGGTCATGAGGTCAAATCTTAGAAAAACCTTGTTAACACTCTAGAGGCAACATTTTTGGCCCAATCTTCATGAAACTTGGTCAGAATGTTTGTTTTCATAAAATCTTGGACAAGTTCGAATTTGGGTCATGTGGGGTCGAAAAGTAGGTCATGAGGTCAAATCATAGAAAAACCTTGTTAACACTCTAGAGGCCACATTTTTTGGCCCAAACTTCATGAAACTTGGTCAGAATGTTTGTTTCCATAAAATCTTGGACACGTTCGAATTTGGGTCATGTGGGGTCTTAAAGTAGGTCATGAGGTCAAATCTTAGAAAAACCTTGTTAACACTCTGGATGCCACATTTTTGGCCATATCTTCATGAAACTTGGTCGTAATGTCTGTTTCCATAAAATCTTGGACAAGCTCGAAAGTGGGTCATGTGATGTCAAAAAGTAGGTCATTATGAAAAGTCCGACATATGTTGCTCATTTTTAATCAGGTGAGCGATTCAGGGCCATCATGGCCCTCTTGTTTTTCTATCACTGCTAATTATTCTCCTTAATGTCAATCGAACATACACGCTAAAGTTGTTAATATACATTTTGGTATATTCTAACAGATATGATTATGCTGCCAGGCTATAACGTTGTAATTTGTATGTCTAAATGTACAGTTCCAGGAATTTAGACCTCCCTCGCATGTTTAAGTATAGGAAACGTCAAACTATTTGAATTAAGCTCGTAATATTGTTGAATGGCTTTAAAATAATGACAAAATCATTATATATAAAAGTAAGGTATGTGATCTTTATTGTTTACATCATGTAAACATGTAAGAGAAATGACATATATCTAAAATATTTTGTACCTTGGACGGTATTGAATTTTAGACAAAAAAAAATCCTTGCTACTTATAAAAACGAAATAGCTGAATCATTTTTTACACAGAAAATTAACTCACCCACACACACACACACACATAGTGTTCAATCGACAACAATTAAACTGCTAAAATACGCTGAATCGTTGAAACTACATTTTTATACTATACTGTATATTATAGTTCAGAGATTGGTAGATACACTGGACGGTATTTGTTTTATAGGGAAAACCATTTAACAATTAAAAACACGAAACAATTTAACCAATATTTACACAGAGCAGTCAACACAAACACATGCAGAAGAGAGGGAGAGAGAGGGTTGGACTGAAAATTAAACGCAAAGTTTCTTATGTATACAATGTATAATATTTTTAAATTATTCCTTCGACAGTATTGGCCATTACTAGAAGAAACGGACATAAATATGAAATAAATGGTCAGCACGATACAATAACAATATAATGATAACATAACAAAGTCATTAAAAGTAATGTCCTAATATTAGGTCTATTCTGATTCTCTAAAATTAATACCTCTTTTTCATTTGTCTTCATTTCCTAAATCAATCAGATTCAGATAATATTTATTTTAGTGCAACCTCATACTCGTATATATTAAAGTCTAAGAGAAATGACATATATCAGTAATTTGAATATTATATATACATGTATTGGACGGTATTAGCATTTCAGGAAATAAACAATAACACTTCCTTTAAAATCATAATACACAAAACAAAATTTAAGGTTAGTTGAACTCTAATGCATAAAATTTAAATTTTGGTTTCTTTGGTGTTTTTATTCTACACATTTTAAGAAAGCATTTCGAGTTATAAAAGAAATGTCTTACCAACGATTCTAAATAATTAATGATTTTAGTCCATAAAACCCCGTATCGATTGTGTGTGTGCGAGGGATATACTTATAAAAACTGTTATAAAACCATTAAATTTCCATTTATTTGCTCATGATTTGATTTTTGATATACTTAAGGCATATATCAAATGGAAAACTATGGAAATGGAAAATAAAATGCATATTTATACATTTATGTAGAAAATCTTCATATTACAGTTTGATATTGTGTTTCCATTTATGAAATAGCAACACTACGATTCCTGGTAAAGTACATGATTTTAATACAAATTTCTCAGAACAAGCTGTGTAACAGTCATTCATATCATGTACTGTATCAAACATAAAAATGCACAATTTCATATAAGTAGTGTGAATTATCTGACCCCCTAAATTTTCACTGCAGTCAAAACACTGAATATTAGGTAGTCTGTTGACTGCTTCATAAGTTATTTTCAGATCAAATGTGACCACAACCTTGAAATACTAATCATTCTATTATGTGAAATGACATTCTTCGAAGGAAACAAATCCGACAATATACATGTATATATGAAATTTCCCCGGGGACAAAATTCACCATTCTGTACTTTGTATAAACAAATGTACAACTACAGAATTTTTTTTTTATATAAAATTTCCAACTTATATGTGTTAGGAATTAAAAGCCTAAGCATTCAATTAAAAGTTAAAAAAAGGAAATCACCAAGTACATGTACGTACAATCTTCGTACGAAAGAATCGCTGCTTTACACGAATTTTCAATTTTCAATACACTAACTTGTGTTATTGAAGTTATGGTTGATTAAGATACACTTTGTTTTTTAAATTTGCTTTTTATGAAGAAATTTTAAAATGCCCTTCAATTATCGCAATGATGCATTTTGGCTGATTTAGGGAATTCCAAAAAATGGCGTCACCAGAAGTATTCGGAGAGGTGTTTTTCTTCTCCTTTTTTAGCTCACCTGAGCACAAAGTGCTCAAGGTGAGCTTTTGTGGTCGCCCTTCGTCCGGCGTCCGTCGTCGTGCGTCGTCCGTCGTGCGTCGTGCGTCGTCCGTCGTCAACAATTTGCTTTAAACGACATCTCCTCTGAAACCGCTGGACAGAATTTAATGAAACTTGGCAGGAATGTTCCTTGGGTGAGGCTCTACAAAAGTTGCTAAAATAAAGTTGATCCATGAAGAACTCTGGTTGCCATGGCAACAAAAAGAAAAATAATTTGAAAACTTTAAAAATCATCTCCTTCAAAACTACTGGCCAGATTTCAAAATAATTTGGTACATATGTTCCTTGGGTCAACCTCTACCAAAGTTGCTAAAGTTATTCCGATCCGTAAAAAAACATGGCCGCCAGGGGCGGGGCTTATTTGCCTTATATGTATATAGAGAAACCTTTAAACAACATCTCCTCTGAAACCACTGGACAGAATTTGATTAAACTTGGCAGGGATGATCCTTGGGTCAACCTCCACAAAAGTTGCTAAAATAAAGTTGATCCATGTAGAACTCTGGTTGCCATGGCAACAAAAAGAAAAAAAAATGAAAACTTTAAAAATCATCTCCTTCAAAACTACTGGCCAGATTTCAAAATAATTTGGTACAGATGTTCCTTGGGTCAACCTCTACCAAAGTTGCTAAAATTATTCCGATCTGTAAAAAAACATGGCCGCCAAAGGCGGGGCTTATTTGCCTTATATGTATATAGAGAAACCTTTAAACAACATCTCCTCTGAAACCACTAGACAGAATTTGATTAAACTTGGCAGGGATGATCCTTGGGTCAACCTTCACAAAAGTTGCAAAAATAAAGTTGATCCATGTAGAACTCTGGTTGCCATGGCAACAAAAAGAAAAGAAAAATGAAAACTTTAAAAATCATCTTCTTCAAAACTACTGGCCAGATTTTAAAATAAATTGGTACAGATGTTCCTTGGGTCAACCTCTACCAAAGTTGCTAAAATTATTCCGATCCGTAAAAAAACATGGCCGCCAGAGGCGGGGCTTATTTGCCTTATATGTATATAGAGAAACCCTTAAACAACATATCCTCTGAAACCACAGGACAGAATTTGATTAAACTTGGCAGGGATGATCCTTGGGTCAACCTTCACAAAAGTTGCTAAAATAAAGTTGATCCATGTAGAACTCTGGTTGCCATGGCAACAAAAAGAAAAAAAAATATGAAAACTTTAAAAATCATCTTCTTCAAAACTACTAGCCAGATTTTAAAATAAATTGGTACAGATGTTCCTTGGGTCAACCTCTACCAAAGTTGCTAAAAAAAATTCCGATCCGTAAAAAACATGGCCGCCAGGCAGGGATGATCCTTGGGTCAACCTTCACAAAAGTTCCTAAAATAAACTTGATCCATATAGAACTCTGGTTGCCATGGCTACAAAAAGAAAAAAAATATGAAAACTTTAAAAATCATCTTCTTCAAAACTACTGGCCAGATTTTAAAATAAATTGGAACAGATGTTCCTTGGGTCAACCTTTTTATCTCAGGTGAGCGATTTAGGGCCATCATGGGCCTCTTGTTTTTTAGAAAATGATTCAAATTGACGAATTTCCAATCATAATTGTTACATTTGATAAACGATAACAAAAGATACCATAATGAAACTTCTTAATTAAAAAAAATCATATACCGACTCATGGTGCGTTATGAAGTTCGGCGATCTTTGCGACATTAGCCGTAATTTGTCGAGCCCGTTAGGGTTCCTCTGCCTTAACCGAGTGTAAGAACAATTGCCCCCTAGGACAACTGCCCCCTAGGACAAATGCCCCTAGGACAATTGCCCCTGTGGACAATTGCCACTTAGGATAACTGCCCCTTAGGACAATTACCCCTACCTATATAAAAGTTGATTTAGCAAGTACTCTATTGAACAAGGGATGCAAAAGGTTTTGTTTTCTTAATAACAATGCTGCATTTCTTATTTGTAATTAAACTCTTACTTTGATGAAATGTGTGAAAACTTGTTAATTCTCAGGTAATCAGGCTGTGATGGCAAACCCTCAATTAAACTATGATTCCAGAGTACTTACTGATGACTATTATTTTTTACCAGCAATATGAACTTTTCCGTATGATAGCCTTATATTACATTTTACAAATACTTATTTTTAAGACTGTACATATGTATATAATGCTCAAAACTTTCCTATGTTATATAGCCTGTAATATGAACAATCATAAACCCTTAATAATAATTTAAGTTTTTTTTTCTGTGGTAATTATAATAATAATAATAATATAATTATTATTATTATTATTATTAAATATATAATAAAATATAAAAAAAAAAACCAATTTTTTTAAAAAAAAATCAAAACATTTAAAAAATAGATCCATAGACCCATTTATTATAGGTAGAGGCAATTGTCCTCTTTTTCATTAAGACATAGGGGCAATCGTCCTAGGGGCAATTGTCCTAGGGGCAGTTGTCCTCAGGGGCAATTGTCCTAAGGGGCAGTTGTCCGTACCCCGCCTTAACCAGTATTTACTAAGAACACACTTTTGCAGAGAGAGAGAGAGAGAGAGAGAGGGGGGGGGGGAGATGGGAAAGAGAGATTCCAAAAATTATCTGGAAAAAATTGAATCATTAATTGTATAGTTTTTATACATTATTTTCAGACAGAAGTGAACAGTGCAAGAATAAAATACTGTAGTATCAGTATTGTTCGCGCTGGTCTAATTTTCGCGCAATGGGCCTTCCGCGAATTTAGGACCGCGCGATATTAAGTCTGTATAATCAAAGAATATATATGGTATTTTTTTGTTTGACACCGATTTTGACAACTAAATTTCATGCGTTGTTTTATAATCAATACCATCTTAGATCAATAAAACCAACAGTTTCCCAAGGGTTTTACACTCGTGTTCTATTTGAGACTAATATCAAATCAATAATCTGTGTTATTCTTTTTAAAATAAGATGTTTTTGTATATTCTAACTTACCTTTTACCGGTGTTGAACCGGTGCATGAAATTTACGCTTGCGTGATGTTAACTCATTTTTGCCGAGTCATTATTCAGGCACTGACCTTTATGCATAAATTCATCATAAAGATTTCGAACAAACATTACTACTAACTGTATGGTGACAGATCGTGTGTACTGACATGTCCTCACCTTCTAGATTGACAGTTTGTTTATACAACAATCAAAGTGAGACCTATAAAAACAAAAAGGTCCCGGAGAATAGATTGTCTGATCACCGGAAGTGCTGCAGTCGATAACAAAGGAAATGCCATCTTTCGGCAGTTTGGCCCCAGCAATTAGGAGACGATGCTAATTAACAACTTACCAGTAACCCTTATCAGTAACCCACCCCTATGACGTCACTTACCTGGGGGGAGGGTAGCGCGAACATATCAGTCGGTAATTAATTAGCATTCGATATCCGGGGCACCAAATCAGTCATTCAGAACGAAATGGATATTTTTTTATTTATTCATATTTATTTTTTATACTTTTTTTTTTTTTTGAAATGGAAAATGCGCGAATTTAGCACCGCGCGAAATGGTTTTTAGAGAGGGTAGCGCGAAATTTAGACTGGCGAAAATAACCTTAAAAGATAATATTCCTTTCCGAATAAATGTAACGTTTTCAATCTTAAATGTAAATCAAATAAACAAAATAAGCCCGTGAAAACTACAATATAGAATCTGCATTTAAGAATTTGTAAAATAACTCCAAACTTAAACTTTTACGTACATATGGCAGAGTAATAATTTCAAGACTATAAAAAGCACTTTGTAAATGTATATTATAAGCATAACGTAATTACCATTGTAAATTGCAATAAACATTGTGAAACGTCAATTAGAAAAAGAAATGTACTGGCTGATATCCCCCCAGGCTAAGCCAGTGTTATCTATAGTTCTCTGAGTCCACATATATGTACGCTGAGTAATAACATGTATTTCACGTGAAAACTTTTAGTTAAATAATTATTTCAGTATATGAATAATTTTCGACGATTTTGTGGATGCTTTGTCCACGAATATTAATCTCAACGAAAATAGTTCTCTTCATAGACCTTAAGTTCTATGGAAAATGAATTCATGAATAAATGTATGCACGAGATTCCCTGTTGTATTTACACTGGAATAAGAGATATTTTTCGATGTATATAACCCACATAAATGAATGACATCAAAGGTGTTCATGATTATGGTTGAATTTGTATATGTTCAAAGAAAAACTACATTGTTTCGTGATACTGCACAAAGTCCTATACACAGAGATAGTCAGATAGTCTAAATCTCGCAAAAGCAAGTAACAAACTGTCCATTTCTCGCAAAGTTAAGCTTACAAACATCTCCTTTTCTGTTTAAGATGATACCTTATGTTTTAATATAAGTCAAGAGATACAAATGTTTTATGTAAAATAGAAAAGTGCATCATGATGATATCTACAGTATGTAATATGTGTTGTGCTTCTGTTACACTGGTTGTATTTGAATAATAATAATTAAAAATTTATTTTTAAAATAAATGAAACTGAAAATAATTCCTTGCAGTAGAGGAAGGATTTTTTTATGATATGGTAATATTTTCCTCTGTGAATTTTTTCATACATTTTTTAAAGTTTGCAATATTAATGATCTGTTGTGTGCCTAAACAATATTTTCCACGGACTTTTGCAGGAGTTATCTCTATATACTATATCTTTGTGCTGCATTAGAAGTCTGTATTTCATTAACTCGTTAATAAATCATAGTCTCTGCATAATTTGAATACTCTCTCTCCAAGTATTTGTTTGGCATAACTGCTGCCATATGTATTGATAAAATGACGATAAATATCATACTGATTACGTGTAGGTGTGAGTTGCTTATGTTCCCCGTAACGATCTTCGGCTTGACGATGCCTCATCCGGGATGCAACTGTCTCCTGCATATATTCATGGCTTTGATTATCTCCTTTAGGTGGGTTTTGACGTCTAGGAATCAAATATGTTTCAGCTTCTGCTGTATGCTTTTGATGAATAGAATGTGCATTTTTCTCCGGAAAAGCTTCGATTGGCTTTTTCAAGACCATGGATGGTCTTCTCATTCCTTGAGCTATGCCTTTTGCAAGAATAGGACCATTAGCATGCAGCAACAGGGGTGGCCATACCACGAAGTCTACCTCCGTCCCACTTGATGTGAACTCTTTGTAAAGCTTCTTGTTAAACTCATCTCCATGTTTGGCAGTTGGACCAATCTCCAGGGGAGGGTCGTGTTGTACCATCAGCCAGCAAATGGTGATGCACTCGCGGACATACTCAGGCACGTAATGAACATAGCTGATTATATCTGTTTGTCCTCTCGCTTGTTTTAGATATTTCCTGAAATAAAACATAAACTTATGTTAAGTCCATAACAAAATACAACCAGCTCATGTTTAGTTACAACATCAACAGTAATCTTCGACCATGCAATTCTAAATACGTATGGCAAGTACCATTATATACTTATTTGACATAACAAAAATATCAAAATGAGTCCCGTTTGATAGGTATAAAACAAACTGCCTCACCTCTAGAACGTATTCAGCACTGTAAGGAGCAGAGCATTTCTTGAAATCCTTCAACTGTTTTGACATCTCTTCTGGAAATCTCACCGAAGTCTGAAATGTTATAAAACATTCTGGGATTCACACACATGTAAGGATTTGTACTAACTGCTTATGTAGTTTACGAATTAAAATATTAGCAATAAAAATATATGCCAAACATATTAGGAACGTTTTATGAATTTATCAGAATGCGGTCTGTTTATGTGTATAGCGAATACATCGACATTGATGTGAACTATGTACACCCGCCTTTCTTGTTCTAAAGAATGCTTCTATTATTTCGTTGTCCTGCTGTCTTGCCTCGGCATCACAGAACTGCTTACAGGCCTAAATAAAAACAAAAGAGAAAGAAACAGATTCAAATTTATCATTTAGAATATCCTTCTAAAATTAAGAAAAATAACATGTATATTTTTTAGAAATAAATATCGTATGTAAGTTTCAGTATCTATGAAAGAGTGAATACTAACGAGTATCTCAATAGTATTTGGGAATTTGTTAATTATTTTACTTAATTTCAATTTATTTTCATACTGTTACATTATATGTCTGGGTATTTACTATAGAAAATGGGAGAGTTGGCTGAATTTTTATCCACAAAATATCAAGCTTACTTATTATTTTGGAGGAAGAGTTATATTTAAGAAATTGTATTTGATGATAGAATATATTACGGTGTATATTCAAATTAAGACAACATTTGATCACTTGTATAACGTTACCATTAGGATATTCAGTAATATGGATATACATTCTTCTTCATCTGAATCTCTTATGTCGGAGAGTTTGGATTTGATTACTTCCATCGCATCTGTCCACTGGTTATCATATATCTCGTTGAACCTCTCACCAAGTTTTGTGGGTCTGTTCGTGTCACTCAGGTCAGCAATATCAGAATGGCCATCGAGAAGTTTGTCTCTCGTCGGTTTACTGAGGATATGAACAAAGTAAAGCGCCTTTAAGAAGTGATACATGACATATCGGAGAGTTTGGATTTGATTACTTCCATCGCATCTGTCCACTGGTTATCATATATCTCGTTGAACCTCTCACCAAGTTTTGTGGGTCTGTTCGTGTCACTCAGGTCAGCAATATCAGAATGGCCATCGAGAAGTTTGTCTCTCGTCGGTTTACTGAGGATATGAACAAAGTAAAGCGCCTTTAAGAAGTGATACATGACATATCGGGAAGTTTGATTTTCATTAGCGATGATCCGTTTACATGAACTGATTAGAAATATGATCTGTTCTGTATACATTTAAAATATAATTAAAGTATAATTACATATGTATGTATATAGGTAGGTATGTAACTAATTACACTTTTTGATTCAAACAAATGTGACACTATCTAGTTAAATCTAAGTATGTCAAAAGACCGAGAAATACGACACACACGCGCCTGTACACACATTCATTAGCTAATTTGGCAGACAAAAATATAACTTGTTTTTATATTATGCTTGATAAATCAACTTTTCCTAAATCATACCGTGTTTTAAGTTCGTCACACTCAGCATGTAATCTTTGGATTTCCTTGTTTTTCTCATCTATCTTTTGTTGCAGACTTAAATCTTCCCCCTTCTCGATGCCTCTTCTCTTTAACGTGCTGTTTTCCTTTTTCAACTTGCTGATTACTTCTATTGCTTCTTCCTTTAATTTATTGTATTCGTCGTTCTTTTGTTGTAGCCTCAGATTCTCCTTCTTCAATTCAGATTCTAGCTTTTGCATTTGCAGAACATGTTTTCGTTCAGTTTCTTTGTATTCCTTTTCTAGTTCCTTTATCTGTCTTACCAGAACCCTCTTTTCGTTTGTCAGTATTTTGAGATTGTCCCTTTGTCCCTTAAATTATAATGATAATGATATTAATAATTATCATCTTCCTCAGCATCATTGTTTGAATTTACGGATGTATTATATACTGTGGAAATACAATTGAACCTGTATTAGCGGCCACCTGTACTAAGCAGTAAACCTGCAGTTAGCGGTCAATTTTAATATACAAAACTGTAATATTGTGATATTAAAACTTCATATAGCGATCATCTTTGTAAGCGACCACTTGCTCTTGTTCCCTTGACTGACCGCTTAAGACAAATTTGACAGTATATGATATCAGCTAAAGTTCCTATTCTTGTCAATATTATGAAGGTTATGGTCCCTTGATCCGGTTTCACACATGCCTTTGGTGTGATAAACTTGCATTAGTAACAAAAGGTAATGTATGTTAAGGTAATGAAAAGAATAGTATAAACAAAGCAGAAATCAGACACTTTGCTTACAAAATTGTGAATTAAACGAGCCCCACGTTGTAGTAAAACACGTAAGATAAACGGGTTGGTAAAATAGAAGTACATTAAAATCTGTGAACAAAGGTCACTCATGGGAAAACAGGTCGGCTGTTAGTCAGAGGTGACAAGTTGTTTAAAAAGGGACCACTAACACAGATTAGGCTGTATTTTGGTTAGTATAAATTACTCATCAGAAATATTTTCCCAAAATTCTTAAGGAGTTAATGCAGAATTCTTCATGATATCATATATGAAATGTTTGAATTGTCAAATGTGTTTTTTGAAAATGTAATTTAATACTCGACTGTAATATTATTGACAAGTTCGATTAGAAGGGACTGCTTGTTTTACCAATACATGTACATATAAATGTATTCGCAAATAGAGATGATCATACTCAAAGTCTCTTGAACTTAAATCTTGAAAGAACATGATAAAGCATTGAGATGAATACAATCAATTTAATTTTATAATTTTGGATTATCCATAAAATTGCAAAATGTGAAATTGACTCTTACATTTTATTAATCCCCCGCCGCGAAGCGGGAGGGGGGTTATAGGAATGCCCTTCATCCGTCCGTCCGTCAGTCCGTCAGTGTGTCCGAAACATTTTCGTGTCCGCTCCATATCTCATGAACGCTTGGACATATTTTCTTCAAACTCGGCTAAAGTGTTAACCTCATTGAGCTGATGTGCAGAAGGCATGTGGCGGTCACGCTGGCTCAAGGTCAAGGTCATACTTGAAGGTCAAATGTTATTTTCGTGTCCGCTCCATATATCATGAACGCTTGGACACATTTTCTTCAAACTCGGCTAAAATGTTAACCTCATTGAGCTGATGTGCAGAAGCATGAGGCGGTCACGCTGGCTCAAGGTCAAGGTCATACTTGAAGGTCAAATGTTATTTTCGTGTCCGCTCCATATCTCATGAACGCTTGGACACATTTTCTTCAAACTCGGCCAAAGTGTTAACCTCATTGAGCTGATGTGCAGAAGGCATGAGGCGGTCACGCTGGCTCAAGGTCAAGGTAATACTTGAAGGTCAAATGTTATTTTCGTGTCCGCTCCATATCTCATGAACGCTTGGACACATTTTCTTCAAACTCGGCTAAAATGTTAACCTCATTGAGCTGATGTGCAGAAGGCATGAGGCGGTCACGCTGGCTCAAGGTCAAGGTCATACTTGAAGGTCAAATGTTATTTTCGTGTCCGCTCCATATTCATGAACGCTTGGACACATTTTCTTCAAACTCGGCTAAAATGTTAACCTCATTGAGCTGATGTGCAGAAGGCATGAGGTGGTCACGCTGGCTCAAGGTCAAGGTCATACTTGAAGGTCAAATGTTATTTTCGTGTCCGCTCCATATCTCATGAACGCTTGGACACATTTTCTTCAAACTCGGCTAAAATGTTAACCTCATTGAGCTGATGTGCAGAAGGCATGAGGTGGTCACGCTGGCTCAAGGTCAAGGTCATACTTGAAGGTCAAATGTTATTTTCGTGTCCGCTCCATATCTCATGAACGCTTGGACACATTTTCTTCAAACTCGGCTAAAATGTTAACCTCATTGAGCTGATGTGCAGAAGGCATGAGGCGGTCATGCTGGCTCAAGGTCAAGGTCATCCTTGAAGGTCAAATGTTATTTTCGTGTCTGCTCCATATCTCATGACGCTCTTCAAACTCGGCTAAAATGTTAACCTCATTGAGCTGATGTGCAGAATGCATGAGGCGGTCACGCTGGCTCAAGGTCAAGGTCATCCTTGAAGGTCAAATGTTCAAGCCTCCACTTTTTCATGTCATCTCGATATCTCGTGTCATGTTCACAATCATACAAATTATGTCATGATATATTAAGTTTTTAATTGAGTTACACATGTATTTTGTGGTTACCTAACACATCCTATACTTCATTGATGTTCACTTTTTGTACTGTTTCCCATGTAAAACTTGTCAGTAAACTTTTAATATATGTGCCTCCGAATTCTGAGATTCATACATAACTCCGGAAAGTTAAATTGTCTTAAACTGATCTTCTATGTCTGCTACAACCATGCCAGGTTAAGGTGAACATAATCCTATGACCAAACAAATTCTAATATTTGGCCAGCGGCGGGGGATATAGCTGTCCTTTGGACTGCCTTATTGATATTAGTACTACATCGAGATGAAAAACAATCACAACAGCAAGAAATATATAAATAGAATTCTATAATCTCAACCCAAATCAATCTAATTACAAATAAAATATCATCTTACCTGAATATTTTCTTTAATTTCTTTATTAAATTGATCAACCCGGCAAAGAAACATTTCCAAAGAGTCTGTCTTCTTTTCATCATAATTCACATCCTCATCTTCCCAGACTTGCTGGCCGTGGGGTGAGCGTGTTTCCTTTTTTCCATCCCAAAAAGTCGCTCCCTCACTTTCCTCATATTCATGCATATAGTCGCCATGTACAACTGACCTAGACCGGTAGATATTAAAGAACATACATACATACATACATACATACATATCCCTCCAAGGTACTGAATGGATGGAGAGTCTGCTGCGGGAGTTTGGAGGTCGTGGATTTGATCTTCGACCATATGATTGTTATTGTGAATAGAACAAAATCAGCAACAAAAAGGTGTTACTGACATCATATTGCTGGGCACTCCTCATTATAACTATATGATAGTTTTAGGACTGGTTGTCCTGTTTTGGGATAATGTATGTCACATGTCTAGACGGTGTGATACAACAACGTGGATTCGCTATATCTGTCTGAAGTAGACATAGCCATCAAATGGCATTTGTTTTTAAAAAAAAAATAAGAAGAAATACATTAGACGGTTAGATTTTAAAATAAATGTTTCCTACCTGTCTCCCATCTTAAATTGGCATTAATAACCCACTGGTGACGTCACAAATATTTCCCGGTGAACCTAAAATAGCTTAAGTTGTACAAACATTCAAAATAATGATTTAATATATTGCTGTCGGTGATACATCTTGATCTATAGTATTGTGACAATATCTTACCCTTTAAACATTTTCCCAACTATGTAGGTATTTCGACACATATATCATTCATGATTTAAAGTCTCAGTACGTGTGTTTTTTAAGGGCGTATGTGACAGTTTGCTACAGTTTCTATATAGACAAAGAAGGAAAATTTAAACTGTTCAATAGAATTTTTTAAAATTTGCATGATTACAGAGAATCATAAAAGAACCATTTTATGAAAAAAATAAATGGGAGGCTCCGTCCTACATTTTGAGTTATCTTCCCCTGAATGTGATATTTTAGCACTTTTGTGCCATATTCAAGGGCAGATAACTCAAAATAAATCTTACTGATACCTTATATTATTTTTTTTCAAGTCATTATGCAAAAGTTGAATTCAATTGATCTTATAGAAGTTATGTTATGTTTAAAACTGAAAATAAATAATTTTCTTTTTTAAATTGGGGAAATAGTTTAAGGAAAATTGATATATATTTGCATTTGTAATTATAGTATAAAATCTGTCGCATATAATTTCTACAAATTTTGTACACAGACAGGGAATAACGTACGAACATTGATTTTGAAACCTTGTGAGGTGTTGTCATTATTTGAGTTATCTGCCCCTGAATATGGCATAAAAGTGCTAAAATATCACAATCAGGGGCAGATAACTCAAAAAGTAGGGCGGTGATCCCCATTTTTTAAAGAAATGTTTTGTTTTTTATCATTCTCTTTAATAATGCAGAGTTTTAAACAATCATATTACAGTTTAAATTTTCCTTCTTTGTCTAATTAGAAAACGTAGGAAAGTGTCCCATACGCCCTTAAAGGATATTTATTGTCATGAAGGAAACCCTTGTCAATCGGATGCCGGTTTTAGAAATAGTTTGGCCCGATGTCATCACGGGCCTATATACTTTTTCTGTATAGGCCCAAAATATTACTAGATTGGATCCAATATGGGAACAGGAACTGCTCGAGGTTATTTCAAAATTTCATACTGCCCATATGGAAGCTAAGCTCGTGAACACGCTGAATATTAAGTTGATTTTATCTTATCTATATCTTAAAAGAAAGCTTTCATGATCCATTCGACTGATTTGGATTAGAATGTTGCGGCTATTAACTCGACAGTCATGCCCCCCATGACCGACTTATGTCCCTAACATTTGCGAAATCTTCCTAATTGCATCAATATCGCTTATCAGTCACCGAATACAAAAACATAAAATACTTAAAACAACAATGACAGTAAAATAATATGGTGCGAATATTCAGGACAATTTCTTTGTACATTCGGTTTGATTCAGCATGCAGTTGGAACAATCTTTGTGGATTCAATACCTTAAGTACGAGTGTTAAAATTATTACACGATTATATAAGATAAGTTATAACTGAATTAACACATAGAATCTGGAGCTTCACTTATACAATATACCGTATTTTTTTGGTAGTTTGCATAAAGATCGTCTTTATTCAATTGGAATACATGTAAACTATGTTTAAATAGTATACCATTATCCTGAAACGCACTCGCCTACTTAAATCGTTATCAGTGCAAATCGTTCTTAGTGCATTTTTCAGTCCGAAACTCGTACGTGATGAACGTATATATTCACAAGTTAAATGTGTACATACTGATATAGATATAGATATATACACCGAACAGTCGATACATGTTTATGCATGTGCATTAACAACAATACAAGTGATAATTAGTGAAGTATGTAACTCATCGTCATAATATACGTAAACAGATTTGTGTATTATTCAGTTTTCCATGAAAGGAGCTGAAATTAAAGGCTATTTACATTACGAGGCAGTTTCATATTTCTGATTATAATAAAAATGAATATAAAGTCAAAGATCACATTATCGATTCACCTAAATATATATCTATTTCTAAGAAAGGTAAATATCTGTTTCAAAAAAAGGTATATTTATAGTAAATTACTTACTGTCATTATTTGGAATAAGCTGTCAAGTATTTGGGATCGTTAAAACCATCGGATGCATATAGGTAAAGAAAGGTGTCCAAAACAATTTACTTCCTTGTTTGGAATTGTCCATAGATTAAATATATGGTCATGTTGAAACATGCTTCACGTGACTTGCTTTTTTAATTGAATGTCAAAAATATTTAAGGTCTCACATTTTTTGTAGGCACACATATGTTGTATTAAGCATTCAAATTCAAGATCTGCATGTGTCCATTACATATACACCGACTGGTGATGCAAATATTTATAGCTTTTAATGCATATTTTAACATTTTTTGTGATCATATATGAAAAATCTATACCCGGGTTTTGATAATGGTTTACGAATACTGGTCGATTATTGGCAAAGTGGGGAGAAAAGCAAACTAAAGTACTAGCTCTTAACACACAGTGGTGTATGTTAGCAGTATTCAGGTATTTAAGGAGTGCAGCTTTTCATACACAGTTTAAGGAAATTAATCGAACATTACATAATATCATGGTAGTTCAACTACTTAAAAAAGTCTTATGTGCAGATACAAACAACCATTGACTTGGAGTTATAGACTCCTTTGCTCAAAGTCTATAAGGGCTTGCATTGATATATAATTCAAACGATCACTTAATGGACCATGATCACAATTTAATTATGAATGGATTACCTTAAAACAAAAATGTCTTATTTTACATGTCACAACCCCGCCCCCTTGAAATCTTTCATGTCCACTCAAATAAACGAAAACCATCTATTCTGCTATGTTGACCAGTTTCATTTTGGTAAAGGCGCAAAACATGTATCTATTGTTTTAAGATAATTATTGACAGGTGTTCGTGGTAAACAAGCAACGCCTTCAGACAAATAAAAGATTGGGATAGATTACATAATGTAGTTCATCTGGTTATGGTCACGATTATTGATAATAATACCTCAATAAAATCGATAAATCATTGTGAAAGAAAGTAGATGAAATGTAAATATTATCAAACTGATTTTAAATTAGGGTAAACACACATTGTGCTTTGCAGAAATTGTAGATGTGGGGTCTGTCACATTCTCGGTACCCGGCTATTCATAACACATATTATATGTATTATGAATGTATTAGGAAAAGCCTCAGAACCGAGGTGTGTCATAATCAAATGAATAATAATGACATGTGCATTTGTTTAAGTTTTCTGGAATTTGTACATATGAGTCAACATGTTTGAAAATGAAATAAAGCTTAATCGGTTATGGTCTTGTCATTCCTGTTATAGAGTGTGTGAAAGGCATTGAAAGATGTAGTTTTGGGACGTGTCAATTCAGTGAAAGAATGGTAACTTGGACTTGCAAATGATTATTCGATAGTTTTAATCTGTCTGCTTTGTTTAGGTTATGCTGACAACTAGCAATAGGACCGAAATGACCTATTCGTGAGCTTTATTCTTCCGGTTTACTATCTTGTAAAAATCGTGTAACATATTTTTTATTACTTGTATTATGGTATGCAAACCTCTCCATGTCTCTCTCTCTCAAACACACACACACATACACACAATATGAGAAGTCTTTTCGGTGTCAGTAGTCTCTTTCACAATGTTCCAAAGTCTTTGACTTGAAGGATCTCCTATAATTGCTTGTATAAAATAATGACAAACCAGTTGTTTAGAAACGGCATATGATAATATTTATTTTAGTGCAACCTCATACTCATATACATTAAAGTCTAAGAGAAATGACATATATCAGTAATTTGAATATTATATATACATGTATTGGACGGTATTAGCATTTTAGACAAATATGATAAATATGATAACAAGTTTCTTTAATAATCAGTAAACACAAAACAATAATTATTTACGCAGGTAAGTCAATTAACATACACAGAGAGAGAGAGAGAGAGAGAGAGAGGGGGGGGGGGTAATGCTAAGAAATAAATTGAATAGATAACTGTACATTTTATACCCTATAGTTAAGACATTTGTATTAATATGGGCGGTATTTGTATTTCAGGAAATAAACAATAACACTTCCTTTAAAATCATAATACACAAAACAAAATTTAAGGTTAGTTGAACTCTAATGCATAAAATTTTAAATTTTGGGTTCTTTGGTGTTTTAATTCTACACATTTTAAGAAAGTATTTCGGGTTGTAAAAGAAATTTCTTACCAACAATTCTAAATAATTAATGATTTAAGTCCATAAAACCCCGTATCGATTGTGTGTGTGCGGGAGGGGATATACTTATAAAAACTGCTATAATACCATTAAATTTTATTTTTTTTTGCTCATGAATTGATTTATGATATACCTAAGGGAAATATAAAATGGAAAATTATGGAAATGGAAAATAACACGCATATTTATACATTTATGTAGAAAATCTTCATATTACAGTTTGATTTTGTGTTTCCATTTATGAAATAGCAACACTACGATTCCTGGTAAAGTACATGATTTTAATACAAATTTCTCAGAACAAGCTGTGTAACAGTCATACATATCATGCACTGTATCAAACATAAAGATGCACAATTCATATAAGTAGTGTGAATTATCTGACCACCTAAATTTTCACTGCAGTCAAAACACTGAATATTAGGTAGTCTGTTGACTGCTTCATAAGTTATTTTCAGATCAAATGTGACCACAACCTTGAAATACTAATCATTCTATTATGTGAAATGACATTCTTCGATTGAAACAGATCCGACAATATACATGTATATATGAAATTTCCCCGGAGACAAAATTCACCATTCTGTACTTTGTATAAACAAATGTACAACTACAGATTTTTTTTTTTTATAAAATTTCCAACTTATTTGTGTTAGGAATTAAAAGCCTAAGCATTCAATTAAAAGTTAAAAAAAGGAAATCACCAAGTACATGTACGTACAATCTTCGTACGAAAGAATCGCTGCTTTACACGAATTTTCAATTTTCAATACACTAACTTGTGTTATTTAAGTTATGGCTGATTAAGATACACTTTGCTTTTTAAATTTGCTTTTTATGAAGAAATTTTGAAATGCCCTTCAATTATCGCAATGATGCATTTTGGTGATTTAGGGAATTCCAAAAAATGGCGTCACCAGAAGTATTCGGAGAGGTGTTTTTCTTCTCCTTTTTTTTTAGAAAATGATTCAAATTGATGAATTTCCAATCATAATTGTTACATTTGATAAACGATAACAAAAGATACCATAATGAAACTTCTTAATTAAAAAAAATCATATACCGACTCATGGTGCGTTATGAAGTTCGGCGATCTTTGCGACATTCGCCGTAATTTGTCGAGCCCATTAGGGTTCCTCTGCCTTAACCAGTATTTACTAAGAACACACTTTTGCAGAGAGAGAGAGAGAGAGAGAGAGAGAGATAGAGGGGAGATGGGAAAGAGAGATTCCAAAAATTAAATTATCTGGAAAAAATTGAATCATTAATTGTATAGTTTTTATACACTATTTTCAGACAGAAGTGAACAGTGCAAGAATAAAATAACAACCAACTACTGAGATTATGAGTGGAATATCATTCATTTACTAATGCTCCTCTTTGTATACTCCTTGAAAATGATAATATTCCTTTCCGAATAAATGTAACGTTTTCAATCTTAAATGTAAATCAAATAAACAAAATAAGCCCGTGAAAACTACAATATAGAATCTGCATTTAAGAATTTGTAAAATGCTAAAGTTAACTCCAAACTTAAACTTTTACGTACATATGGCAGAGTAATAATTTCAAGACTATAAAAAGCACTTTGTAAATGTATATTATAAGCATAACGTAATTACCATTGTAAATTGCAATAAACATTGTGAAACCTCAATTAGAAAAAGAAATGTACTGGCTGATATCCCCCCAGGCTAAGCCAGTGTTATCTATAGTTCTCTGAGTCCACATATATGTACGCTGAGTAATAACATGTATTTCACGTGAAAACTTTTAGTTAAATTATTCATTTCAGTATATGAATAATTTTCGACGATTTTGTGGATGCTTTGTCCACGAATATTAATCTCAACGAAAATAGTTCTCTTCATAGACCTCGAGTTCTATGGAAATGAATTCATGAATAAATGTATGCACGAGATTCCCTGTTGTATTTACACTGGAATAAGAGATATTTTTCGATGTATTTAACCCACATAAATGAATGACATCAAAGGTGTTCATGTATATGGTTGAATTTTGTATATGTTCAAAGAAAAGCTACATTGTTTCGTGATACTGCACAAAGTCCTATACACAGAGATAGTCAGATAGTCTAAATCTCGCAAAAGCAAGTAACAAATTGTTCATTTCTGCAAAGTCACGCTTACAAACATCTCCTTTTCTGTTAAAGATATATGAAAGTAAATTGTATTTTAAAACAGAACATTACATTAACATCAAAATGATACCTTATGTTTTAATATAAGTCAAGAGATAAAAATGTTTTATGTAAAATAGAAAAGTGCATCATGATGATATCTACAGTATGTATTATGTGTTGTACTTTTTCTGTACTGGCTGGGTTTGAATAATAATTAAAAAATTATTTTTAAAATAAATCAAACTGAATATAATTCCTTGCAGTAGAGGAAGGATTTTTATGATATGGTAATATTTTCCTCTGTGATTTTTTCATACATATTTTTAAAGTTTGCAATATTTAATGATCTGTTGTGTGCCTAAACAATATTTTCCACTGACTTTTGCAGGAGTTTCCTATCTCTGTATAATATATCTTTGTACTGCATTAGAAGTCTGTATTTCATTAACTTTTTAATAAATCATAGTCCCTGCAGATTTTGAATACTCTCTCTCCAAGTATTTGTTTGGCATAACTGCTACCATATGTATTGATATAATGTCGATAAGTATCATACTGATAACGTGTAGGTGTGAGTTGCTTATGTTCCCTGTAACGATCTTCGGCTTGACGATGCCTCATCCGGGATGCAACTGTCTCCTGCATATATCCACGGCTTTGATCATCTCTTTTAGGTGGGTTTTGACGTCTAGGAATCAAGTATGTTTCAACTTCTGCTGTATGCTTTTGGTGAATAGAATGTGCATTTTTCTCCGGAAAAGCTTCGATTGGCTTTTTCAAGCCCATGGATTGTCTTCTCATTCCTTGAGCTACGCCTTTTGCAAGAATAGGACCATTTGCATGCAGCAACAGGGGTGGCCATACCATGAAGTCTACCTCCGTCCCACTTGATGTGTACTCTTTGTAAAGCTTCTTGTTAAACTCATCTCCATGTTTGACAGTTGGACCAAACTCCAGGGGAGGGTCGTGTTGCACCATCAGCCAGCAAATGGTGATGCACTCGCGGACATACTCGGGAACGCACTTAACGTGTGTTTGAACTCCCGGTTGTTTAAGAAATTTCTGAAATAATGGAATAAATATATTTAAACTTCATGTTAAAATCACACATGCTAATGTTTAATAACAGCATCGCCAGACAATCTTCGTATTAAAATAAAAAAAATATCCCAAAATGAGTCCTATTTGATAGGTACATGTATTAAAGATACCAAACAAAATGCATTACCTCTAGTACGTATTCGGCACTGTTAGGTGCGGTACATTTCTTGAAATCTTTTAACTGTTTTGTCATCTCTTCTGGGAATCTGACTAAAATCTGAAATGTAATAAAACATCCGGGGATTCAGAAACACATTAAGATTTGCAACTGCCTCTGTAGAATACGGATAAAGATATTGACAATATAATGAAAATATCCGACATATTAACAAAGTTTTATCTTTATTTTGATTGGTCTATTTCTGTGTAAAGCAAACTCATTGGCATTGATGTCAACTATGTAAACCCACCTTTCCTGTTCTGAAGAATGCCTCTCTTAATTCGGCGTCCTGCTTTTTTGCCTCGGCATCACAGAACTGCTTGCAGTCCTGGTAAAAAAAAGAAAGAATTCATAGTTTAAGAGACTCTCCTTAAATTAGAAGAAATAATTAATAACATGTACAAGCATTTAGAAATGTACATCGTGTGTTT
>CM037782.1:72645072-72695072 GCA_021229015.1 Solen grandis
GCATTTCCGTTTTAATCACCTTGTTCACACGTTATCTGATACACTGTGATTCAAGGATAACTGCCTTAATATTGATTAGAAGATTGACCAGCAAGATACTGTCTTTACAGTATATTGGATGAATATGCAATTTTGTGTCCTATTTACAAGCTTTAAACATGGGCTTATTCTGTATACTGATAGAGAGATAAACATAAAACCATATACTCTAACAATAGATAAATTAACACTAACAAAACATCCTCTGCTATTATCAATGTTTTGCAAAGAAGGAAAATGATTAATTACATTAATTTAATAGTAAATACACGTATCTGTGATTAATTACATGATTTTAATAGTAAATACACGTATCTGTGATTAATTACATGATTTTAATAGCAAATACACGTATCTTTGATAAAAATACATGAATTTAATAGCAAATACACGTATCTTTGATAAAAATACATGAATTTAATAGCAAATACACGTATCTCATATATCCATCTTTATCTATGACCAATTCCCAATATTATCACAAGTACATGTTCAATCAAAGTCAATCATCAACTACCAGCAGGTGTCAAACAAATGGTTTTTGAAAGGGATCCTCACACACCTACCATAGAATAAGATTTTAATGTATTCCACCAACAATGATCATAAAGAAGAGCTGTCCGAAAGACAGCATGCTCGACTATTTGGGTATTTGATAGTGACGCAATACCATTGTATTAAAGCAGAATTAAAATAATTTATGTGACTCAATTTAGCAGCATGTTCTCTTTAATTCTTGGTAAAACTCAGGTCATAATTCGAAAAAAAAAATCATGGAAAAGTTTTTTAATTTTCTATAAGTATTTAATAATTATTATTAATTTAATTAATTAAATTTAATTAAATTTAATTAATTAAATTTATTAAAATTTTAGTTCTGCAGGTTTGGTTCATGTCTGGGATGACTTGTGTGAAGTTTAAATCCAATACACCAAGGGGTTACTGAGTAATGACATTAATTTAGTTGCAAAAAACTTTAACCAAAAATGTTAACGCAAATTTCTAAGTCGAAAAAGGCCCATGATTTAAGTAAAATTCTAGCAAGAGTTGTTCATCTTGGTTCTGCAGGTCCATTTTATGTTTAGGAAGACTTGTATGAAGTTTAAATCCAATACACCAAGTGCTTACTGAGTAGTAATATTAACTTAGTTGCAGAAAAACTTTAACCAAAAATGTTAACGCAAATTTCTAAGTTGAAAAAGGCCCATAATTTGAGTAAAATTCTAGCAAGAGTTGTTCATCTTGGTTCTGCAGGTCCATTTCATGTTTAGGAAGACTTGTGTGAAGTTTAAATCCAATACACCAAGTGCTTACTGAGTAATAATATTAACTTAGTTGCAGAAAAACTTTAACCAAAAATGTTAACGCAAATTTCTAAGTCGAAAAAGGCCCATAATTTGAGTAAAATTCTAGCAAGTGTTGTTCATCTTGGTTCTGCAGGTCCATTTCATGCCTAGAAAGACTTGTGTGAAGTTTAAATCCAATACACCAAGGGGTTACTGAGTAATGACATTAATTTAGTTGCAAAAAACTTTAACCAAAAATGTTAACGCAAATTTCAAAGTTGAAAAAGGCCCATAATTTGAGTAAAATTCAATCAAGAGTTGTCCCTCTTGGTTCTCTAGGTTTGTTTTGTGCCTAGAAAGACTTGTGTGAAGATTGATTGCAATACACCTATTGGTTTCTTAGATATGACTGCCAACGCCGACGCTGACGCCGACGCCGGAGTTATTTCTAGACTTAATTACAAACAAGAGCATCGCATGTGGATGCCAACACTCATCTGTTGAAAGTGTTTGAATAGTAGACTACAATGAAGTTTTTGCACATTGACGGCAACGACGACACTGCAATCACAATAGCTCAAATTTTTTTTTGAACAGGCAAGCTAAAAATTGAAAATGTTATCACACACTCTGCCCCCAAATACTTATTTTAAATTTTATTTAATATTTTGAAAAAAATGAACAGTGGATGAAAAATATATTTGTCACTTCTAAAATAAGCAAATTTTAAACCATTACTAAACAAAACAAACCAAAATATATGTCAAGACTGTGGTTTGTTAACATAAGCTGATAAAGAGTTTTATAATTAAGGGGGAAAAGGAGTTATTTCTATGTAACTCACACTGAAATAACAGCATTTTTTTTTTAGTTTTAGTGCATGTTTTCAAAAAATATGGTCAAGGCTGAAAACTAAAAGATACAGTGACATTTATAAAGCCTTTAAAATAAAGTAACAGAAAAAGAAGGGCAATTAACATCTGTATTCTTTGTAAGATGATGATGAACAAATGTGTTTGAGTCAATAATATATAATAAAGTACTCCCAGAAGCTCCCAAATATTTTGATTTGTTAAGAATGAGTCCCCTACATACAACACATTCAATACAGGCTCTCTGGTACATAATTTTAATTTTCTACTGACTGCATGCGTCCTGATGCTGATTTCCAAGGGACATTATTGTGATTGAAGTCTTGCTAATCATTCACAAACATATCTATTTCTCAAATTTGGCAAAATCAGTCAAGTTTTATGGGTGGTAATCGGATTATCCTTAATGAAATAATTCCATCATAACCATTTTCTTATATGTCATATACATGCAACAAATAATAGTCATCAACAGTAATAGTCAACTGCCTCCAGTCAAAAATCTTACTAGTATTTAGACCAGTTTCATTTCATGCTGTAAACCTATATAACTTGACTTTCACATATTTCCATAGAATATTCCAGAATAAAACTTAATATATATAAAATAATCAAACAAAGCTCTTCTCCAACAGCACATATCAAAATGATAATAAAACATGTATTACAGGTATATAATTATTTTATAATTAACATGACTGATATAGCACTATGTATTGAGAGGGCCTTTAAACCTTTAGATATTAAAGACAATGATACACAATAGTATATTATTGGTTGTGCCATTAAAATATAAATATCTGGAAGAATACTATAAGCCTAAACTGAACAGGATGCAAATAAACCATCAAAATCAGGCATTATAAAGGGTTACTTAATATTTATCTCTGTTCTAGATCACTAGCACAATGGTGACAGTATTGGATTTCATGAAACCTAATTATTAAAACAAATGTTACATAAAAGCTTCGCACTGTGTGATTTTGTTAGCAAATGAACAATGCATTTAATAATACATATTATGTGCTTCTATTAGGTGTTCCAGCCATACTTTGAAAAAGAAGTCCATACATGCAGTATTTAAGTCTTAAAATGAAGCATGGAAGATTTACAAGAAGTCAAAGTATGCTGTTGTCTTTTTATGTGTGGTCAATTCCTGTGCCTCAACAGTCAGTTCCGTCTCTCCAAACATCATATTGACCTCCACCTTAACCCGCTCGTCACTCTTCGGAAGATTGACGACAACTTTCCCAAGGCACTCGCAATCTTCTTCATCAGTAAACCTCGGATCTTTCTTCGGAGATGCATAAATATTTAACAGCATTTCTTCTTGGCCTGCTTTCAGTGCAATATGTTTGCCGGAGACAGGCTCACCTACGCTAAGTGTGGTTCCCTCTCGGATGTAAATCTTAAATACGTCGCGGCATCTGTCAAAGTCCCCAACTGAGACTCTGTGGTCTTCAGGATGTATTTCGTCATCAAATGGTGGTGAAATGTTCACACCATAGGTGTATTTTGATATCCTGGATGTTATAGACACAGGCTTATGGCCAAAGATGACTGCCCCTTTCAGAACTGTAAGCCCGGCTTCGTCTGGAATGATCACTTTGCCATTCGGTAGTGCCTTAATGATAGCATCTTGTATCATGGCCGATTCTGAAAATCCGCCAACCATCAGGAAAATACTGGTGCCTTTGACATGTGACTGCTGCAAAAGACCAAGAACATGATTGGTTATATTCTGTATACACGGTGAAAAAAAGCCTTTGAATATATCTGCATCAATCCTCATCTTATCCGACAACCACAAGATTTTTCCTCTGAAAGGTGATTGCTCAATTGCTTCTTTAACCTCTTCATTTGCTTCATTTTCATATGTCTTTCCCAATGACACCGGAACTTTCAGCGTAATCTTTCCTTTTGAAGCTGGTGTAATTGTCCTCTTCTTAGTCTCAAGCTCTCTTTGTAGATCCAGGTGATCAGCTTTATTCTCAATGCAGAACTTCTTAAAAATATCGGCCCCCATGAGCTTGATGAGGAGCTGATTGAACTCTTCATCCACTTTTGTTCCACCCCAAGGTCCACCGGTGGCTTTATGAACTTCCTTCAGGCCCCCATCTGCCTGCCTTTCATGTACAGTGATATCTGCAGTACCACCTGAAAAATTTACACTAATTAGTGCAATTGTGTTTTTCACTGAAATCCTACTCAACAATCAATATGAATTTAAATGGATGAAATGTAATGGGCACAATGTCACATTTCATTCAATTATACAGCTTTACCAAACAAGAGGGTCATATTGGCCCTAAAACACACACCAGATTATCATAAGACTTATGAGAATAATTTAGGTCACTTGATTTAACCTTGATAAATCCAGCAGCAACTAGATTCTAATTTCAGATACAATTAACTTTAAGAAAAGGAGGCCTCATTTTTCAAAAGAACAACAATGGTTTAGCAATTACAGTAGAAGACCATGAGGCTATCATGAGTGCCTAACAAAATTTAATTCTGAAAATTGGTTTCAGAAAAAGAATAATTATGTTATTCTCTATTTAGGGTAGATCATAAAGAAACAAACAGACCAAACCAGAGCTGTCATTTTTCAAGGAATCAAATTTATTTTTTCTATTATAGTAGGGGGCTATGAGGTAGTTACGATATCGAAAAGTCTTGTGGCTAAACCTTCGGGCCACCGACGTTACGATTCCATGTTCATAATTTACTGCAGCAAAATCGACTCTAGTAAATACAGATTAAAAGCAGCATCAGTTACATAAAATTGGTATATTTTACATTACTGTTACCATTTATGGAAGCCTTTTCATTGGAAAACCTTATTTTACACCGTATTTTTCAAATTTACCAGGTTTCTCCATCGTGGTTCACCATGTTGATTTGAATAAAATAACATTTATCGGTTTGCGAAAAAAATGCTAACAAACGCAGTAAATAACACAAACAAACATTTTTTCGCTGTAATGTATGAGATAACATATCAATAGAAAGCCCTGTGTGTTTTAAGTTGCATATTTTCGCTGTATCTTCTTCAAAATTTAGCAGTTGTGAATCACTACCGCTGTGCTCCAAAGAGTATATAGGGACGGATTTACTACCGTGTTGAGTGCTAGCAAGACACCAGGTAGTGACATTACTTCTAACCATGAGGTGGCCAATTTTGACAAATAAAATAAAAATTCTGACTATTTATTTCACAGAAAAAAAGGCATTTTTTTTTTACTAGGTATAAGAAGAAGGAAATTAGTTGACCTTTTTTAGGCCTCATTCTCGTGGGATCATCTTTATTTCAAAATCATGATAGAGGGCCATGAAGTTTCCTTACAAATGTTTGCATATAACAAAATTTTGTCATTCACCATATCTGAATACAAAAAATAGATAGGAAGTAAAGTGAAAAGACACAGTTAATCTCTAAGTCATTTTATAAGTTCCACCAAGTGTAAAGGAATGGTTACAAAAAAAGATTACATTGTGAAATAAGAAAAGCTTTGCTCTTGATTTACAAAATATATATTTCTCCTTGTTTAATATTCATGGAAAACTTTTAAATATTCAGTACATGTTTTCATAAAGAATTTTTTTAAAGTCGCTATTTTAATGTCATTTGATACATTTGAAACATGCACATGAAATAAAACAATCAGAGGATCAATCAATTAACTTATGTAAGTTATTCAATGAACGTAATACAATATTTGCCAGAAGAGTAGTTACACCCCCTGTTTGACCCAATTTTTGCTTTGAACTATCTGTACAGCATACCATGTTAACAGATTTATTAGAAAACAGATCAACAAGATTTTATTGTAGGTTAGGATTTATTTAATCAATTGAATTTAAATCAGAATCAAACAAGCCAATAAATAACACAGATAACACAGATAAAATATATTCTATAAATAAACCAAAGGGCCATAACTTATTCAAAATCTAGCTGCTTATGATGTGCCAATGATATGTGTAACTAGGCTTGGTACTTATATATGCTGTAAAGTTAAATCAAAATCCAGCTGAAGGTAGCAGAGAAGTAGTGAGGACAAAATATATTCCAATAAATATAATAAAGGGCCATTACTCAATTAAAATCAAGCTAATCATGACATGTCAACAATAATGTTCTTACCAGTCTTATATGTCTAACCAAAATCCGACCAAGGATAGCTAAGAATTTGTGCGGACAAATCTTGTCTACAGACAGACTGACTGATGGGGCAGGACCCCTATATAGCCCCCATATACTTTGTATCTGGGGATATAATCATTTTACAGTATCAGATTACTGACATGGAAAACCTAAGACCTGATCTTGCCTGTGTTGTTTTTAGTTTAACATCATAAAATTGAAAAGATTCTGTTTATGGCACCCAAAAACAGACTCTGGCTTGTGACAGGGTCATTCTGGCAGCATGGCTACAATGACTTCTATTCATAAGGATATACAATCATGTACATGTTGTAACCTGCTATGTAATATGCTTCACAATATGGCAGGCTTCAAGCAAGGAGTGTAGGCTTGCAAAACTAAAGACAACACGGCAGAACATAGGCGGACTACTTACCACCGAGATCGATGACCATGTACTTGGTGCCCGTGCTCAAGGCGGCAAACTTGGCTCCGTTTGACCCGTGTATTTTGTCGGTGGGTATGTGCTGACAATACAGTGAGGCAGCCTCTGGTTCCAGGGCAATGGACAACTGACCGCCATCTATTTCAGCCTACACATCAAACAGGCACTGGGCATAAGTCTTAATTATTACGTAACTTCTGTATAATTTGTTAAGATGGTGGTGGACAACCGATAAATCCGTTTAAGAGTTTCTTAAACACTGGGAGATCCTTTCAGAATTTTCACAGAGATGATATCGGGTTTTCTTATCTATACTGATCTCTACCAATAATATATGTCTGAGACATAATCACATTACACCATATTTTCTTTCTTTTTTATTCGCGCTGTTTGGATAGCTTAAAAACCCTTACCTTACCAGACAAAGGGCCAAAAAAGTCTATCTTTCTAACCTTTATAACAAAATGGTCTCAATTTATCACACTATGATTGGTTGATATGCATTATGTCAGAACCAAAATCAAATTGACCATCCAAGGTGAACAGATTGATCAGGATTGTTCTTCACTCATGCTTCATCAAGAAACAAATGTTTGAAACTACTTAAGAATGAGGATGTCCAATGATTTAACCATAACACTGGCCTCTCCCTCTTGCCTCTCCCTCACACACACACAGTCAAAATATCTGAGTATATAGAGTTAAAACTAGGTAAACAGACATCACAAAATTTTTTAATCATAATATGAATTGTTGGTATATTCAACAAATCACTGACCTTCCATAGAAAGCCATTTTTGTGGTAGACTTGTAACACCTCATGATTCTGATTTAAAACATGTAAAAACTTAACATTCCCTATTGATACTCAATAAATAAATTCAATTCAAACACAAGAATGCCCTTCTGAAAACTGAATACAATATGTTGACCTTTAATGCTATTTTTTGTTTCTACTCACCCTGTAAGTGGATTCTCTCATGAACTGTTTGGCTGCATCCTTCCAGATAGCCGGGACTGTCAATATCCAGTGGATGTCTTTATTAAGGACTTCTGTCCCTCTGGACTTCAGCAGGATAAGCAAATGTCCTTTTAAAAACTTAATCACTTCTCCAAATACAACGGAAGCCAGCATCTTTTTCCCAAGGTCATCTTCAATCTCTGTGTCTCGATGAACCTATTAATATAGTGAAAGTATTAAGTTTAAAGTCCCATTAACAATATTTCTGCCATTTGGGGGACACTTTATCTATATGAGCAAGTATATAGAGCTGCATCATTGCAATATCATGTGTAGACAAGTGGCTTAATATCACATATACTCACAGTATCCTGCCACTGAAACAATCAGTCCTGGAATTACCCTTATATATATGCTGAACACAATGGTAAGACACCCCGTCACATTACCGTACCTGGACATAGGGCCAGCCAATCCTGGAGCTACATTATATGCTGACTGTCAAGCAAAAGGGATACATCAGGGTTTTTTGGGGGGGGCCGGTTTTCAAGACTGATATTGAGTCGTGTTCCCAATTCCAAATAGTATGGGTTTTTTTTTCCCAATTTCAAGGATTCAAGGAACAAAAAAAAAAAAGTATATTGATATTTTTTAGATGTGTTTTGCGTCAAAAGAAGTGAATCCGAATGATACCGAAAATTTGATTTTTTGTTTTACTTGATATATTTAATACATGTATGATGTGAGTTTTTCCCAATTTTGTCTAAAACAACACGAAAAATTTCCAATTCTGGGGATCGGGTCATGTTCCCAAAATGGTGAGGAAAAAAAAACTGTAATTGTACTAATACCATTTGTAATGGCTTTGGATATAATCAGGAATCGAATCCATGCCCTCCTGATTATAAAATGAATGCCCTATCAACTAAGCCAGTATATCAGACTATATATTGTTTAAATAAGCTGATTATAGTAATGAAACAAACCTCTTCATAGTAAAATGATTTATCTTAAAATCATATCCCCTTTAACACCGTACTAAACAAGAGCTGTCTGTAAGACAGCGCACTGAACTACTCCGGCACTTAGTTTAAGGAGAAAATCAATAATCATAGCTGCTAACAAGGATATATGAATCATAGTAAATTACATGTATACATGTAAATTGAAAAAAAAATAAAGGGAGGCAAGTAAATTCAGTCAAGAATTATTGAACTTGATGGTCTTATCTGATGCTCCTGAACACCTTTATGAAGGTTAATACCATGACTGATTGCTGAGATATTTTAGCATGATAATATGTTTCATGCAAAAATTTAACCAAAATTTCGAAGTCCAAAACAAGGAGATAAATTTGTAAAAGTAGGTAAAAGTTATCTGAACTTGACCAATGATCCTAACCCACATGTGAAGTTTCAAACAAGGTATCTTCACTGATTAAGGAGATACATGTATCCAAGACAAGCAAAGCTTTTAACCTAAATTTTCTTAGTTCAAAAAACTTTAACCTATGTTCTCCAAATAGTCAAGCTAAAAAGGAAGGAAAAATACCTCTGTGACACAGAATATTGGTCAGAATCAAATATCTGCTTGTATTTTCAAAAATTTGTAAATATCTTGATGAACATTCACATCAATGAAATGTTAAAATGTTAATTATTTCATATTATGTACATATCTACCAAGTTTCGTGAAAATAAATTATGGAGTTATCTGTATAGAAAAAAAAAAGCTTAAGCAGAACTGACTCGAGGTTGAACAACCAATTCTATCATGTTCACCCAACCAGGGACCTCCTGCTTCCAAGGTGGATGCTCTAACCACTGGGTCACCAGGAGATATACCAGTAAAAAGGCAGTATCAATATCATGTTAATGATTTTAGCATAACACAATCCAGGACTGGGTCCTTCACCTCCTTCTTAACTTATACTACATGTACATCAGCCTATATATGGCAATGTATGTGATCAGTATGGGACCAGCTCAGCCAATGAGTAACTCATAGAAAGACCTGGCTTGCACTTCAAGGAAAATCTCAAATTGTAATTTTCATCCATCAAAGTGTTTAACCTATCTCAAACTTTTTTTCAAATCACACAGCGATTTTGTCAGACTACTGGAAACGGGTCCTGTACCTTTCAAATTGGAAATTTCTGAATCATGGAAAGTAAATCAGGAAAAAAAGAATTACAAATCATGAGATTGGGAAATAGGTTGTACATTTGCAAAAGCCTTTAAAGGTTATTTTACTATGCTGAGATACTGCTTTAAAGTAATTCATTAAAGAAAAGAACAAACTTTATGATTCTTTTTAACTTTGCTTCAATGTTAAGTTGTTGAAATCGATATATCATGATTTTATCATTAAGAAAAAGGGAATTTTACAGGACCCGTTCAAAGAAGGAAAAAATCGCTGTCACATTGATTTAAAAATTTATAAGAAATCTAAGACCATTTCTGTAAAAACATCACATCATAAGTATGCAAGATTTTTATCTCTTGTTATATAAATAAGGTTATTATTACATAGATCTTCAAAAATTTGAGATGAGGAAAATTTGAATTTGAGATGTTGACTAGGTATTATACAGTTCACAAGAAGGTATAACAGCAAATTTTGTACCAAAATGAAAACTGCTTTTATTCTCATCTATCATCAAAATGGTTCTACATGTTGTAAAACAAGCACACACCTATGAATATGTGCTTAACTTTTGTGTCACTGCAGTTGATGAAGATCAGGGTTTTATCTGCCTATTTTGTTTGTTTGTTTGTTGGATTTAATGTCCCACCGACAGTATTTCAGTCATTTGGAGACAATGTCTACTTCAGACAGATATAGTGCTGCCACACTGCAGTATCACGCCGTAGACATGTGGCATGATACCACACCAAGTCACATTATCCTGACACCGAGCCAACCAGTCCTGCAACTACCCTTATATGCTGAGCGCCAAGCAAGGAAGCTATAACAGTACCATTTTTTACAACTTTGGTATGTCACGGCCAGGGGTCGAACCCACGACCTCCCCCTCCTGAGGCGAACGCTCTAACCACTCGGCCACCGGGGACGGTACTGCCTATTTTGGGAATTGGATCCTCGCCCCCAACTGAGATAAATTATCGACATATTCCATATTCATCTAATAAAACTTTTAAAGGGGAAGAAAAAAAACTTAGTATGTGTTACATAATTATAGATTATTGTTAACAGAGGCATTTTCTTTCATAAACATAATTAAATAACAATTTTAATTCATACTCCTTGCAGTTGTTACCATACATTGGTCTACGCTAAATCACTGGAACAACGTTGCTCACATCACAAGCGGTAAACCAGTCTGACAGTAAAACATTGTTCTTATTACCAGTATCTGCATGAAATATTTTTTACTTGATTTCATTATTTATCTTTTTTATCATTATTAATGTTATTTGAATAAAATAAAACTAAACTGATATGAAATACTAAAATCGAAAATCGAAAGTGAAAAAAAAAAAAATTGTCAATCTAATTGCAGTATAAATTTGCGATGGTAGTGGTTATTGTACTGTAACAAGGGAAGCAACTGCTGCGGGGAGTTTGATTTTCACCGGGAATGGGGCTGACTGGCTGCTACAAATAGGCAGAGAACCCCCTTGAAAACTTCTGAAATTGAGATATACATATGAAATATTAGTCACGATACTAAAGACAATGTATCACTCAGGCAAAAAAAAAAAAAAAAAGTTCCGTTTCTGGTCTCCCGACCGACCCTCTTTTTTCACAGCTGACCCTCTTTTTTCATGGCCAATCCTTAAGTTTATTTTACATATATATTCCTGCCTTTAAAAAATATTTTCTTTACTTTTTTTGCCTTCACATCATTCGGAGGGAAAAAAGCAAAAAACATCCCTACCTACCAACCCTCTTTTTTTCTGACTGAAGACCAGAAACAGAACTATTTTTTTTGGCCTCATACAAAAGTATCATGTACTATACATGAAGATATGCATTATCACCTTCTTTTCATGGAGCCTCATCTTGAACCTTTTGAAGAAGTACCAGCTCTCATGTTCACCGTCAAGCGCCAGTTCAGAGTAGTTGTTTTCTGCCTCATACCCAAAGCTATGGAAATTTTTGTCTTTGTCAAACAAGACACAAGTGGGGGCCTTCAGGGACACAAGAGACATCGAACCTGCTACCCAGTTCTGGTTTGTTGACACTTTGGAAGGGTCATTTTTGTAGTCTTCCTTCCAAGAGAATGCATAGCCGCTGAACGTGGTGCCAAAGTCAATGGCAGCCACCAGCATCTTGGCCTTCTTCTCACTTCCGACAGTTGTCATGTTGTTAGATTTGTATTGTCACCAATCTGAAATGTTAAACATCACCATACCGGTACATTATATATGCATGTATGAACAGGACAAAGATTTATATAGCCTATTGTTCACGCATGACAATCAGGGTTTTTTTTTCTTCAGATGATGGAGAAGGGGCGATATACCATTTTGGGGGAGTAAAAGTACCATTTTCATGAGTTAGCCCTGGGGTAGGGCCTAAAAAATTGTGTGTTTCAGGTAACCTGACCCTACTTAGCAAAAACCCACCGACCCTTAACTTTTTAGCGGCTATTTTTGGGACTGCGGTTTTTGGCCTACTCTACCTAACATTTTTGAGACCATTGCCCTAAAAACATTTTTTTGGGTGGGGGGTGGGGGGCCTAATAACAATTTGAGGAAAACTATGGCCAGGTGCAAATAAAGTGTGACATTAAGGTCCAAAATTGAACTGCTGTTGAGACTGCTTTTGCTAGTTCTTTTTCATAGTACATATATTGAAAAACGCAGAAAGTATGCTTTTTTTTAAACAGATGCAGCTTTCTTAAAAATATATTAATTTTAGATAGAACAAAGATGGGTTTTTTTACACTTCATAAAGCATGTTTAAATTTGAAAACTGTTATGTAAATCATTGGGTTTGACAATATTTTTTCATTATACATTAGGCAAGGGCATGTGACAAACTTTCAAGCTATATTTCATTTAGATTAACTACATTCTTGAAACAAGAAAGTCAGTAGAACTGACAGATGCTCCCCGAAGAACGTCATTGTTACAAATAAGGCCTTGGTCAATGGGTGGGAGGATATGTTGAAATCCCCATTCCTAAATCATATCTATTCTCATCAGATGAGATGTTTTACCAACTCTAATTTGGAGACTTAGTAACAGTTTACTATTTAATATGATAATACGTGTTACTCATCAGATCTTTCATTGATTTTTTTTAAGTTTTTATACTACTAAAAATTAAGTCATACATTTCAATGTGTGCTCATATCAAAGAGGTTAACCAACACTCTTGACATATGACTGGATATTTGAAATAGTGTATAATGGCCTAAACAACAATTAGCTGACATGATTATGATTGACATTTCTAGCATATTGAATTTTGTGGGGTTTTGTTTAAATGATATCTCCTGTTAAATTAGGCAAATGACATGAATATTAGTCAACAACATGGTAGTAGGGGCCATAACTCTCTTAAAAATTGAGGAACCAGGTCACGTCGACGATATGCGTATCTACTCTTGGTAATAAAGCTTCCCATAAAGTTTCATTGAATTCAAGCCATTAGTTCCTGAGAAATAGCCCAGACAAGAATCATGCAACATGAACTATAGGCCAAAAAGTCAAGGGGCCATAACTCTGTGAAAAATTGAGGAACCAGGTCACGCCGACGATATGCGTATCTACTCTTGGTGATAAAGCTTCCCATAAAGTTTTGTTGAATTCAAGCCATTAGTTCCTGAGAAATAGCCCGGACAAGAATCATGCAATATGTACTATAGGCCGAAAGTCAAGGGGCCATAACTCTGTGAAAAATTGAGGAACCAGGTCACGCCGGCGATATGCGTATCTACTCTTGGTGATAAAGCTTCCCATAAAGTTTTGTTGAATTCAAGCCATTAGTTTCTGAGAAATAGCCCGGACAAGAATCATGCAATATGTACTATAGGCCGAAAAGTCAAGGGGCCATAACTCTTTGAAAAATATAGGAACCGGGTCATGCTGAGGATATACGCATCTCCTCTTGGTAATAAAGCTTCCCATAAAGTTTCGTTGAAATCAAGCCATTAGTTCCTGAGAAATAGTCCGGACAAGGAAAGTGTGACGGACGAACGAACGGACGGACGGACGAAGCGGCGACTATATGCGTCACCTTCGGTGAGCATAAAAATATGGCAATTTGATGCCAGGAAAAGTAACAATACAAAGAAACACACCTTTAATAATTTTTATTCTTAGATTGTAATTGAACATTTACTTAAAATAAATATTTGAAATAAAAACTTTTATCAAATTCCTTCAAAATAAAACCAACCTGGCTTTGATACTCAAAGGCATTACTTAGCATTATCCAAATAAAAAATGTAGTGAAATATCTGTTTAACTGTTATGGTTGGGACATATTACACTTCTTGTTTTTAAGACTGAATTGTAAATCTTAACAAGCCTTATGTTGTTTCATTTCACCATTAATTTAATATATGATGTTCAAAGTCTTCAAATACATTGAAACTGTCACAAAACAACACTGATATTTATGGCACAAGTCTTCTTGTAGATCTATGTTAATTGCAGCAATAAGTAAGACACTATTCACAATAAATGTTTGATTCACACATAATAATTCCAGCTCAGATCATTACAGTATTAAGCAAAATCATTTCTAGATCAGAACAACTACTTTGAAATAAGATTTGGATTTTGATTCCAGTACCCTTTGTATTTTAAAGTACATTAATTACCGTTATGGTTGGGACAATTTATATGCCTAAATATTTAGGCTAAATATCTCCTGATAAAATAAATCATTCTGATGTATTTCATCATCAAACTAACATAACATTAATTTTAAAAAATACTTCAACACTTTGAACTATATAAACTAACTTCAAGACTTTTTCAACATGTTCTTGCAAGATGAAGACAGTCTGTCCTTCTAATATTTTGTTTAACTAACAAGCACATTCACAGGTTGCACTAGGGTCTGTAGTGGATTTTTTTTTTTACCAGCATTTGGTGCATGTTTGTGGCTTTCAGTACCTGAAACAGCCTGTTTTTGTTCCTTCAGTTTTTAGCTATTGGTGAGCTATTAGGATCACCCTGCGCATGCGTCTGTCTTTGTCGGTTGTCAACAATTTGCTTTAAATGATATCTCCTCTGAAACCGCTGGACAGAATTTGATTAAACTTGGCAGAGATGATCCTTAGGTAAACCTTCACAAAAGTTGCTAAAATAAACTTGATCCATGTAGAATGCTGGTTGCCATGGCAACAAAAATATGAAAAATTTAAAAATCATTTCCCTCAAAACTACTGGCCAGATTTCAAAATGTTTTAGTACAGATATTCCTTGGGAAACCCTCTATCAAGATTGCTAAAATTATTCTGATCTGTAAAAAAACATGGCCGCCAGGGGCAGGGCTAATATGCCTTATATGTATACAGTGAAATCTTTAAATGACATTTCCTCTGAAACTGTTGGACAGAATTTAATTAAAACTTGGCAGGGATGATCCTTAGGGGAACCTTCACAAAAGTTGCTAAAATAAACTTGATCTATGAAGAACTCTGGTTGACATGGCAATGGAAAGAAAAAAATTATGAAAACTTTAAAAATCATGTAGCTCCTTTAAAACTATTAGCAAGATTTCAATATATTTTAGTACAGATGTTCTTTGGCCCGGTAACCTTCTACCAAGATTGCTAAAATTATTTTGATCCGTAAGAAAACATGGCTGCCATGGGTGGGGTTAATTTGCCTAATATGTATATAGTGAAAACTTTAAACGACATTTCATCTGAAACTGTTGGACAGAATTTGATTAAACTTGGCAGGGATGCTTCACAAAAGTTGCTTTATCCAAGTAGAACTCTGGTTGCAATGGAAAGAAATAAATTATGAAAACTTTAAAAATTATCTCCATAAGGCTACTGGCCAGATTTCAGAATGTTTTAGTACAGATGTTCCTTGGGTAACCCTATACTCAGGTGAGCGTCCCAGGGCCTCTATGGCCCTCTTGTTTAAAATACTTAGCTTTTCTCTTTTGTTCCTGTTTTCTTAACTGTTCATCTAGTTTAGCTTTTTTCTTTTCTTTGTTCTTTCATTTTTTGTCTGTAACTTGCACAATGGGCAATATTTTTTGTTTCATTAGCTCACTGTTTTTCCATTTTTCACACAATGTTTTTTTGTCTCTTAGCTTAACATTCTTTACAACAGTTGTTTTCTTTTGTAACTTATTGGACCTTAAGTCCCTTCAAAAGTTCATTTTAACGACTAATTTCTCCATCTAAGTCTGAAACAGCAACCAAACACCATACATATTAACTAGTAAGAATCGATTTTAAAATTGTCCCAACCATAACGGTAGCTGTCTGCATTGCGTTAAGTCTTAAAAACAGAGTTTTAATAAAGAGAGTAAAATATCTTTTTCTGTTGCAGAATTAATGAATGTAACATAATCTAAGCTTTAAACAAGCATGTGGCTTGTAGTTTTGAGTTTGCAAATTGTCTTTCTGAATAAACATGAATGTTAAGAATTACAATAAAAAGGAACAATATTCAACATACCATTATTCTGACTGACCTGTGTCACTTAAACAACTATAAAACAACTAAATAAACGACTGATTTAATTGTAAAAGATGTTAAATGAATGTCAGTGGGGAGGAATTTAACTGTTATGGTTGGGACAGAACCGTTATGGTTGGGACATTAAGTTTTCTTCCTCTTAGGGCTTTCCCATTGATTGGCTGAAAGATCTCCTGAAATGCAAAAGTTCTGATAGGCATCAAGGAAAATAAAGCAGGGCTTGTGAGAAGTGCAAAGCATTACTGTAAGGTAAAGGTTACCAATAAACATAAGGAGGGTGTTAACCGTTATGGTTGGGACATATTTTTTATAGTAGCAAATGATACAAGCAAGCAGTGTGACATGCAAACTAATCAAAGCAAATGATCAAAAATTGAAGCTACATCTTACCTGCACCATTTTCAGTCTTGTTTGATTAAGTAAACCTATTATTTGCTTATTTCTGGATTAATTTTATATTGGTGACTTCAAAATTTAGATTTTGGAGACATCCTGACCTTTTTTTCAAATATGTCATCAATATGTAACTTTTAACTATTGATAAAAATCAGTTTGTGATTTTACTAAATATATGGATACATATGATACATCCATGTTAAAACCCACCCAAAAAACAATTTATTTTTATTTATTCAAAAATTGAACAAGAAAGTCAGTAGAACTGACAGATGCTCCCCGAAGAACGTCATTGTTACAAATAAGGCCTTGGTCAATGGGTGGGAGGATATGTTAAGGACCGGAATGGGATCAGCGCATGCTTATCATGTATAGAATCCAGGTAATGTCCTCAAATTCGAAACAAGAGGGCCATGATGGCCCTGAATCGCTCACCTGAGTACCATTGCTTCAACTGATGTCAAGGTTTTTAAACAGACAAGGATTCTGATATAACTTAATCTATAACATTTCACCCCTGACAATACTACACACCAAATATCTAAGCAATGGGCCATATGGTTTCAGAGAAGACTTGGGTGCAGGGTCATTTATCACCGTAGGGCCAAGACTTTGAAAATCTTTGTAATGAACCATTAGATGCTACTACATACCAAAGATCTTAGCTCTAGGCCTTATTGATTCATAGAAGAAGATTTTTTAAGATTTTCCTATTTAACTCTATGTAATACAAGTGACCCCTGGTGTGGGGTCATTTATCACCTTGGGCAGATTTGAAATCTTGTATGCCATAGATGTCTACATACCAAAATCTAGCTCTAGGCCTTATGATTCATAGAAGAAGATTTTTTAAAATTTTCCTATATAACTCTGTGTAAAACAAGTGACCCCTGGTGCGGGGTCATTTATCACCATAGGGCTATGATTTGTACAATCTTGGTAGTGGCCCATAAGATGATGCTTCATACCAAATATCTAAGCTCTAGGCCTTATGCATTCATGGAAGAAGATTTTTTAAGATTTTCCTATATAACTCTTGTAAAACAAGTGACCCCTGGTGCGGGGTCATTTATCACCATAGGGCTATGATTTGTACAATCTTGGTAGTGGCCCATAAGATGATGCTTCATACCAAATATCTAAGCTCTAGGCCTTATGCATTCATGGAAGAAGTTTTTTTAAGATTTTCCTATATAACTCTATGTAAAACAAGTGACCCCTGGTGCGGGGTCATTTATCACCATAGGGCTATGATTTGTACAATCTTGGTAGTGGCCCATAAGATGATGCTACATACCAAATATCTAAGCTCTAGGCCTTGCAGTTTTGCAGAAGAAGATTTTCAAAGTTTGCATTTTTAAAATCTATTTTTAGCTCCTGTGACCTAATTATGCAATGGACCAGAACCATTTATACAACTTTAGTAGAGCTTCATCCAAGGAACATTCCTGCAAAATATTTTTCAAATTGGCCAAGCCGTTTAGGAGGAGATGTTGTTTGAAGCAGTTGTTGACGTCGGACGCATGCACGGACTCCGGACGCCGGACAAAAGGCGATCAGAAAAGCTCACCTTGAGCACGTTGTGCTCATGTGAGCTAAAAAGGGAAAAATCAAATACAAAATACAATTTATTTACCTTTATATTATAGCAATGACTGAAGATTGATACCCATCCAAATAATTTGATGATCACTGAAATATGGCGTTGACAAATGGACCAATGGCTTAAGATCTCCAGACATGAAAACTTGATCAAGAGTTGATCCAGTATTGGTTGTGCATGCATCAATTTGGAGACTTAGTAACAGTTTACTATTTAATATGATAATACATGTTACTCATCAGATCTTTTATTGATTTTTTTTTTTAGTTTTTATACTACTGAAAATTAAGTCATACATTTCAATGTGTGCTCATATCAAAGAGGTTAATCAACACTCTTGACATATGACTGGATATTTGAAATAGTGTATAATGGCCTAAACAACAATTAGCTGACATGATTATGATTGACATTACTAGCATATTGAATTTTGTGGGGTTTTGTTTAAATGATATCTCCTGTTAAATTAGGCAAATGACATGAATATCAGTCAACAACATGGTAGTAGGGGCCATAACTCTCTTAAAAATTGAGGAACCAGGTCACGCCGACGATATGCGTATCTACTCTTGGTGATAAAGCTTCCCATAAAATTTTGTTGAATTCAAGCCATTAGTTCCTGTGAAACAGCCCGGACAAGAATCATGCAATATGTATATAGGCTGAAAAGTCAAGGGGCCTTAAGATAACTCTTTGAAAAATTTAGGAACCGGGTCATGCTGAGGATATACGCATCTCCTCTTGGTAATAAAGCTTCCCATAAAGTTTCGTTGAATTCAAGCCATTAGTTCCTGAGAAATAGTCCGGACAAGGAAAGTGTGACGGACGGATGGACGAAGCGGCAACTATATGCGTCACCTTCGGTGAGCATAAAAAGGGTAATAAAGTGCATGTCACACAAAAAACAGCGATTTTCGACTTCTTTGCATTTTTCAAACTGCTATAACTTTCGAACCAATCATCTGATTAACCTGAAATTTTCACCACAATACCATCGCAATCATACCTTTCAGAAAACATCCATTTCAAAGTTGACTTATTATTTTCTTTGGTGAAATTTATGTTTTATTCTTGGAGACACAAAACTGAACCCTTATTTGCACTTGGCCCTATGTGAATTTAAATAAACTAAAGAGGGAAAGGTGCCATGATTGCTGTAGATAGAAACATGCATAAGTATGACATTAACATGACACAGTTATGGATAAAAGCAATAACTGAGATGGACACACCTACCAAGGGATTATTAGGGTCTATTGTTTTTTGTAAAAGTGTTTGAATGTTGCTTCACTGCTATCTGGAGTACATTAACTGGCAAAATGAGACTGTAAAAGTATTGAAAAGGTCAACCTGAGCAGACACCCATGCTCGACGATGCCCACCCAGACATCATCAAGTTAAAGAATGAAATTTTTCGTTGAAAAACCCATCCAAAAAGCAATGGGTGATCTTCTAAGCAAGCACTGTCAAATATGTCTTAACCCTTTCCCTCATAGAGGACACCATGAAAAGACCTGTGCGAACAGCATAAAACCAGATCAGCCTGCGAGTAACTCGCAGGCTGATCAGGTTTTATGCTGTTCGCTGCTCCTCAGTGGTCTGGAAATGAGGATTTTGTAATTAAATTTGGTAAGGTTTAACTGTGGTTTTCTGCAGATCAGGCTTTATGTGATACCTATTGAGGGTGTCAAAATGAGTCTATATATGAGGGAAAGGGTTAAAATGGGACTATATAAGGGAAAGGGTTAAAATGAGTCTATATGAGGGAAAGGGTTAAAATGAGACTATATAAGGAAAGGGTTAAAATGAGACTATATAAGGGAAAGGGTTAAAATGAGTCTATATAAGGGAAAGGGTTAAAATGAGTCTATATGAGGGAAAGGGTTAAAATAAGTCTATATGAGGGAAAGGGTTAATTTATATCCCAATGCTAAGGCTCCACTAATCTTCTCACTTTCAGGGAGAGGATGAGATAGAGATCGGGGGAGAGATCCATATACTGTAAAACCCTGTTCTTATAAGGGCCCCCAAGATTTTGGAAAATAAATCTATCATTAAATTCCCCCCCCTCCGACAAGTCCCAAGTGGTTAGAGTGTCTGTCCCAGAATCAGAAGGTTGTGGGTTTATTCCTCGGCCAGGACATTTCAAAGTCGTATAAATGGTATTGTTGGTATAGTTCCCTTGCTTGGTACTTAGCATATAAGGGTTGTTCCAAGACTGGATGACCTGGTGTCAGGATAATGGGACTGGGTGTGGTATCATGCCACATGTCTGTCTCAAGTAGATAGTCTCCAAATGACTAAAGAATACTGCTGGCGGACGTTAAACCCAATAAACAAAAACAAATGCCCCTCCTATCCACTTGCTCAACAGTATTAATTTTTCAACAAATTTTAGCCACAGATTAAGATTATTAATTCATTCAAAGTATTATAGGTTACTGTGTTATTTTCTTAGCTTGTACAAGCTAGGAAAGGATCCCCTTAATTTATGCATATATAGTACCTGGAATGGTTGTCTGATCTTTCTGAACAAAAAAGGGGGAGGGGGGATTTGGCTTTTAAATGGGATTATCCAATTGATGTTAGACTATGAGGCTCTTGCTGATTTTATGCAGGTCTCTGGGAAACAACCTAGACTATTATAATCATGTGACTAGTCTGTGGGCCTTGAGGCTATACACTGAGAAACCATTAACAGTTATGCAACACTCTACACTGCCAAATTCCCCAATATACATCATGATACTTATGTACTGTAATGTAGAACTATCTAATCATGTATTTACTTATTTGAAACGTGTACCAAGAATCAGTATCTTTTCAGCTTTAACCCATTATCCCATGAAGATTCATGTACAAATTAATGACTTGATTATATATGAAACAATAGATTTTTCTTTACCGTGAAGGCTGTGTAGATCTGAGCTACAATATTGTATAAACAAACAAAGAAGATCAGATAGACCCTGACAAGGCATCAAAACAAGCTTATAGGAGGTAAAGGGTTACAAAATGAATACATGTTTATACTGAGATTATAATGACTCAGATGAAATATGAGTTCAGTTCAAGCCAGATACAGCTGAGCTGTGAATGAGCCAAATGCATCATTTATTCCACTGATGAGCTGCGTTCCTGGCAGATATGAATTCTCACATGTGGACCTTGAAAAGAACATGAGTATGTTCCATGAGTGAATGCATTATGCTCAGCTCTTTTGTATTTAACAAGGTGGGAAAAATATGCTTAAAAGGAAAGTGCTCTAGGAATTCAGCTACCAAACCCCTTCAACTAATCACCAATCTGGGTTACATACTTCCCCTCCAACTGGCGGTTTGGTATTGAATATAGAGGGTAGAGAACAAACTGATGTAAACTTGACACCAAGGATTGTATATCATATATACTACAAAACAATACATGAAGTATGGCACAAAATGAACACAAGTGAAAAAGGTTTTTAAATTGGTGGCTCAGTCTTAGAACTAAACAATAACCTTACACTGGATATTCTAATAATGCAGCCTGACAAGACCTTGAAGCCTTTCACCAGTGTATGCTCTACCAGCTGAACTACTTGGCCTCTTAAACAAGATTCTCCCCTATTTCCAAATAGCTTATAAGAACAAGGAGAAAATGATCTCGGCATATAATTATACATACAGCAACAGCTTGAAGTTGGGCATCAAATGTTACAGGGTGAGAAAAATGTTTAGCCTAACCAGGACTCAAACCTGGGGCTTTTCACTTACAGGGTGAATGCTCTACTGACTGAGTTACATGGCCGTTTACTCAAGAGCATGATCTTTTGTGTGACAATATTAATCACTATAATAATATATAAGGAAAATATTGTATGTAACAATTTGATTTTTTATCTAAATAACAGGGAATGTCGTTTGAGTTTTAATGTGGATAACTGAAAGGAGAATAGATGAAGCATGTAGTGTAATATGTTAGTATAATGGATAAGCATCTAATGCAAAGTTAAAAGTCAAAGTAAATGTACATGTTGAAACTTCCTTCCAAGAATTTAGGAAACGACCATGTGTTGTGATGGCTGACATACTAAATTCAATTGCCACAAAATTACCGTGCGTTGTATCGCGTATGTGTTTATGTCATTATATGTACTTATAAACTAATCAAACATTTATACATTTAAATAAAAAGCGAATTTAGAATAAAATCATTTTCGATTCCTAACCGGAACTCCCCACTTGGGGCCCCAAAATCGGCGAAATCGAAACTACCTTCAAAAACTTCCAAATATCACGATTTTTCAAGCATCACATTCCATCCTGACCATGAAGATCGTATGTGTAAAAAATAAGTTATGGAAATATAACAATTAAAGGTTTGATAGGACATATTTACCTGGTTTTAACGAATGAACCAAGTGTTTACGACCATTGCTTTACACGGAAGAAAACTCTAACCTTTGCTCGCGAGAACAAGCCTCGTTTTGAACCGTTTTCCGGAAATCCCCTCTATTCGTCGCGACCGTCCTTCTTTCGTTTTAATATAACCCTCGTAAGTGACCTATTCTCTTGTTGTTGTTTTTTGTATATATATATCCGCATCATTAGAGTTATATTCTTATTAATCAGATATGTGCCTTTCATCTGCTAGAAATAAAGACTGGTATGAACTTGCATATTTGTTCGCTTTGAGTTTGATATCTGTGTAAAGTATAACATTCCAATGCATATGTATTTCAATATAGCCATAGATATGATTTTTTACATCCTGTGATAGACTTACATCTAAAATCAGGAGATACATACAAATAAGCAACATTCTCATAAAAAAGTGCAACAATTATCTATTTATATAATCCAAAGACTATAACTAATGGACCTTTCGATTGGTAAAAGGAGTCTTTTTTAAGATTTTTTAAATATTTACCTGTTAGACCAGTGAAGAAATTTCAGATCAATTTCACTTCGCGGGTTTAAAATTTGAATTCAAATTGTAACCGCTAAAATTTTAAACACGTTTTTTCCTGACCCGCATTCTTTCTTAACCAGGAAGTATATTAATATTTTGTTTTCTTAGTTCTTCCAGTTGGATTACTACCTAAGGATCGTCCGCGATGACAGTAAGCAGAACTTTATATTATTTTAACATACTAATACTGAATAAAATTAAGTTAATTTGTATATAACCTTTTACCTGATCATGAGTAGCTCATTTTCGTTATTTATGCTGATTAGATATTTTATATGATATGCTAACAAAATTAAATGCTCTGAAGTAGAATTTACTAAATCTTAAAGCAAAAATTGGATTGAGACAGCATTTTTTTCTTTTCTTCTCTAGATATTCATAATAAATCTTGTTTGCGATCAACATTGAATGATGGTATGGTGCAAATACTGCTAGTACTGGGGCTTAAGTACAAACGAAACGAGTATAGACTTGAAATTGGCTTTCATTTTAATGCCAAGAGAAACAAAATATCTTTTGTATGGACCAATGGCTAAAAAAAAACAAAAAAAAAAACAAAAAACATATACACGCCAGGAGGACTGGGGTATATTGGAGCGGTTATATATAAAACTGTTCTATAGACATGCTTTTTTTTCAACTACTCGTATAAGGGGTTTCTTTACGTAATCTAGGCGGCAATTTAATTGTTCCCTTTTAGTATTTTTATACTGGATAAAACATCAGTCACTCTCTCTCTCTCTCTCTCTCTCTCTCTCTCTCTATATATATATGTGTGTGTGTGTGTGTGTGTGTGTGGATAGGTACGAATAACAGTATTCATAAATTCATGTTACCAGGTCTCTTTAATACTATATGTATAATATACAGAGACCCTAGTGTTACTTAGCAGCTTAACGCTGTTTGTTCGAGTCCCAGTTTGCTTACTTTGAGTCTCGGTTGTTTTGTTTATTCTCCCCCCCCCCCCCCCCCGTTTTATGCAACCAGTCATGTGGAGACGTTACCCACGTAAGGCTGTAGAGAGTTGCACGGCCTCGCTGCGATTTCACGCCGTTTATCCTTATAGTCCCATTATCCTTACACTGGTCTTACCCGTCCAGGAACTCCCCTTATTGAGCTTCAAGCAAGGGAGTTATATACGAACCATTGCGCCTACTTTAGGATATCGTATCCGTAGACCGAAACCAAGGCTTCCCTGATTAGTTAGGAAGCTCGTGGTATGTTGGTGGTTCTACATTGGCGCGCCTTCTGAACACTTCCTCAACCTGTGGTTAGCAGGACGAAACAATGTAAACCTGAAACAAAGACAATAATACAAATGTAGAATAGACTCTATATGAAACTCGCAATGGAAATTACTTATCTCAGATTCGTGTGAATTATATGGCACTGTTTGTTTGCTTGAGACAGATATACAGTCCGCTATGTGGCATTGTATAGTATTGTTTGAAAGGGTTTTAACAGTTTATAACGCATCAAGACTTTGTTATAAGCTGTATTTATTGAGCGAGTTTATATATTTGCGCGACAACATTTTGGAGAATAGATATAAATACTTTTTTTTCTTTAGAATGATCGCATAACACACATTCATGACCATTAGATATATTTTTATGAATTCTTGGAATGAACATTCTAAAATACAATAGAATCAATTAACAATTAACAGATATTTTGTCACACGACCTACTCTTGACTTCTTGGGTTGTTTCAGTATTGATCTGGAATTCAGCCAGTAAAACAAAACGACCCCTATAGAATCCATTGAAGTGTTATATATATTATTTTTATAAGCGTGGTTTACTACATACGTCCTACCGTGACTGAATTGTGTTCAGGCGTTAGGGAATTCATGAGCACAGTGGTGGCTTGCGAACTATTTTCTTTTACGGGGGAGGGAGTGCTTACTGCATTTTTAAAGATTAGAGGAAATATCGGGAGAAAAACATTATGATTTATTGCTTAGCCAATGTATATAATTCTTATGTGTTTCAAAACATGACACGGTTGTATTACAAGTGAGCTATTTAAATAGAAGTACAATTCTAAATTATCCGAGCAGATGTTTTTCGTTAATCGCCATGATGATTTTCCCCATGGAAATCACACAGAGAGACCTTATACATGTGTATGTAAACATCTTACTGTTTGCTATTAGCTGTTCTATAATAACTTTGTTTAAACACTGTTTGACGACTTTAACCCCGGTAAAGTTACGTATACGTTCAAAGGTACCCGGTAACAGTTTCTTTTTTTTTTGGTCAAAATATACGGAGAATATAGGCGGCATTCCCCCCTGCCTGGTATATATATTTTCCCCCATATTTTTTTTTTATTTCCCCCCTTCATAATTATGAGTTTACATACCATATTGTGTGCATGGACTCACTGTTGTAGTTAAATGCTATATTCTTAATAAAACAGTGCAAACATGTTATATCATTGTTCTTATATTTTATGCAAACTTCTAAATAGAAATACACAAAATGCCTACCTATAAAGTCGAAAATTCCCATAGCTCGTTCGCGCAAATCTTCTCCACCCTCCCTAAAGGCGGACCTTTTCGCCAAGTGAAAAAAAAAAAACACTGTGGTATGTTGCTGCCCATATACCAAAAAAAAAAAAAAAAAAAAAAAGAAATCAACCAATGACGTTATATATAATAATAATAATATTATTATATTTTTTTCTGTAATGGGCAGCAAAGTACCGGACACCTTTATATATGTTAACAGGTTTATAGTTTCACGAAAGATAACAAGTTGAGATTTCCTCAACTCAGAATATTTGTGCAATCTTTGAAACAATTTAAGATCATATCATATATGGTCATGCTAAAATAGCATGCATGCAAACTTTCTGTTCCCTATATCAATAATTAGTTAAATACCAGATCTTCAAAATATTATTATTTTTTTAATTGGCATGATTGTGATACATGGGCCAGATGAACGCCCCGTCATATTCATTGACATTAAGCTTCTATTGAAATTTAATATGTGTTTAATTTCACCACACTGTCCAGCGAACTTAAATTTTCTTACATAAAACTCATAATGTATTGATCTGTCACAAACGGACAAATCTAACACGCCTGGTACGTTCAGTAATAGTTATTATTACTAGTAGTTGTAGTTGCTATGCTAGACGACTGACGGCATGTTCATTATAAGACGAGAATAGTCACATGTAACGGCTTAAGGATGATCTAACAAAAATATCGCAACGAATAATTAAAGATATTGAAAGCGATTGCTTTCTTTGAAATAAATAAATTAATCAGTTAAAAAGTAGACAATGTTTACAGTAACATATTTGTGTGTCGAATTTTAAACCATCTAGTACACACACGGTCCAATATTTACGACTGTATAATTATGCAACATACATTTCTATCATATGAAATCATTTATTTTAGTGGGACACTAATTTTCGTCGGTTTCGTGGGGGGGGGGGTTATCCGTGAATATTAATCCCCACGAAAACTTGTCTCTTATATAGCGTTGCTAACGTTTTTTAGAACATGGATCCACACAAATAAATACACCCACGAAATTCCCTTAGGTACATAATCAACGAAATTTAAAGTCAACGAAAATTAATTAAAGTCAAGGCGATAGAGCGATATACATGTATCTAGTTTGCGATGAAATGAATAAAAAAGGGTCTTTAATTAAACTTTCATTTAACTTTGAACCACGTGATACGGTTTGATACATTGACCTTCATTGTTTGCACAACGGCGCAGTAATAATTCACTGTTTTCTCTTTTCAGCTGTGTATGGTTTACTAACAAATCACAAAGACGGGACAAGAAAGATGTCTTCAAGGTAACTACACTTTATAAGAGACATCTATCTAGCTGCTGTTGTTTGTTACATCATTATTAACCCTTTCCCTCATATAGACTCATTTGACGCCCTCAATAGGTATCACATAAAGCCTGATCTGCAGAAAACCACAGTTAAACCTTACCAAATTTAATTACAAAATCCTCATTTCCAGACCACTGAGGAGCAGCGAGCAGCATAAAACCTGATCAGCCTGCGAGTTACTCGCAGGCTGATCTGGTTTTATGCTGTTCGCACAGGTCTTTTCATGGTGTCCTCTATGAGGGAAAGGGTTAAGGTATTGTTTCGTGGACTTAATATGCGTGTATTCTCACACATCCACGATATCGACTTAGCAAATACAGTACACGACTCACATGTGTACATGTACATGTTGTTATCTGTTTTATTTTTATGTGACTTCGCGTAGTCATGTTATCGTAAATCATACAGAGAAGTAATACTGTCATATGTGACTTGCTGTGTACTCACAGTTGCACGATGCATATGTATGTTGGCTTTGATTATACTAAATGTAGATTTAAGACAGACATATATAGAATAAGTGTCCACTAGAATACCTATGATATATATTATACTATATATTACTGTTATTTCGCAGAGAGGCTGCTGAAGATGACGATGAAAAAGAAATTCTCAATCATTTTGACATCCTGATAACTCTCGTAAAAAAGCTGTTAAAGGTAAAGACGAATTTCCGTAGTAACATAACATTATTATTTAGTTCAACTCTATTCAATTTAAATGTTTATTTCAAAGATTTACAAAGTAAGTACATAATTCTGAAATATGATAAATAAACAAACATAAAGGTTATAGCGGAATATCTTCTATAAGATATGCTATTGATCATAATACAATATATCTCATGCAGAGATAGTAAATATTGGAGAAAAGTTCTAAAATCATGATGTTTTTATATTCATCTAATTCAATAAGTATGAAGGTCAGGCTAATACTACTAATGTATTTGTTTAAAAAAGAAAACAATAAAGGAAAATATTTACTAGTTCATTATGGGTTATCATGTGAGGCAAAGAAGAAAAAAAAGTGGAAAAGAAAGAGAAAGAAAAACAATACTTCTCACCAGCACTATCCATAGAACGGTCCAATTTTGACACGAATTATAATGAAAACAAACACGTGTCAGATTAATCGGGCAGATTTAGATAGTCACAGGTGTTGCGTTATTGCAAGTAAATATATTGAAAGATGCATCCCACTGACAATCCTATACGGTTGTGTTTCTGTTTTGGAATTGGATATGAAACATTTGTTTAAGAATAGTATTTTCGCTCTTGTTAAAATATTAATTATTTTTAATTAAATTGAAAGATAGTAAACAGGAAAAGACGTTGTAAAAATGATGATAGAAATAAATCAATTAACAAACGTAATTTGCCCTTAAATAATGGAATGAAATAATGGAGAGATGCGTCTTCATATTTAAAGACTTTTTGAACCATGCAGAAATATGGTGATGCATACATAATTATGTATACATAAAATCAAAAAATGATCATAATACATTACAAATATTATGATGGTAATAAAACAGATCGAGAATATTAGTTTGTGAATCCGTTTGAAATTGTTTTCAAGGGGTAAATTTATGAAGTATGAAGCAAATCTAATACGTATAATAATAAGATAAATACATTATTTTTTTCTTATAAAGGAGGTCAAGGAAAAAGAAGACTTTGCAAAAAGATAATTGCTGAGAGAGATGAAATCAGATCCGAGCTCCAACAAAGCTTAGAAGATAAGAAGCAGCTAGAACAAAAATTAAAAGAATTACACAGATTGCATAAAAAAAAAAAATTAAGGAACTTGCAAACATTAAAAGGGGTTCACAAAAATCTGGAAGTAATTCCAAAAACAAGCTCATTCAAAAACTGAATACGGAGTGTGATGAGCTGAAGACACGGTAATTTTTTATTATATTTTTAATATATATATATATATATATATATATATATATATATATATATATAACCATAAAATTAAAATGTCTTAAATATTTCTGTTTTTATATAAATACAGAAACAAAGTTTTGATAGAGGAGTATACCTTTAAGAATAGTATACCCTCGATTGTGCAAAAAAAGAACTACGAATACCAGTAATAGGAATAACACATACGCCGGTGTGACGTTTTCGAGTTCCCCCAATTTATAGTTTCCCCGGTAACTTAAAAATATTTTAACTTCCCTCCCTCGGGAACACTCTCTTACACATCGGTTTACATTACACTCATAATGTTTTGTGAGGAGCGAACAACAGCTCTGGTTGGAGATTGCCTCGGGAACTTGAAAAAAGTTTTCAAATGACCCCCACCCTTTACGTCGGGAAAACGTAAAATATAAACACTTATGATATAAAAATATAATATGTATTGTATTATTTAAATTTCTATTTGTATTCGATTCTCCGAAATTGAATTTATGTGAGATTAAGATCAAGCTGGTGAAGCTCCCCCACCCCGGGAACTTTAAAACGTTTTCAAATGCCCCCACTCCCACTTTTTATGCTTATTCATTTGGAAAGTTTATATCTTATTGTATAATATATACTTAAAGGTGTCGTTACCACATTGATTTATCTATAAGTATTAATATTCCTTAACTGAATTTAATCTTGTTAAATTGGGGGATTTGAAAAAAAAATCAAATTCACCCGGGATAACGTGTAGATTCCTGGGTAGGACATTTAAAAATGGGGTTGTGGGGGGTCTCAATACGTTTTTAAATATGCCCCACCTCAAAATATAAAACATTTTCAAAGTCCTGAATGGAGAATCTAAAAACGTTTTCATGTTAACCCTGAGGGCATTTGAAAAGTTTTCATATTCTCAGGTAGGGCATTTGAAAGGGGGGGGGAGGATTCTCAATATTTTTTCATTATGCCCTACCTGGGAATTTGAAAATGTTTTTATGTTTCCAGAGGGAGCTTGAATGTTGAAGTCACTTGAAATCTTTACACCAGATATACGAAGATGGTTAGTTCTAAACTTTCGTTGTACTGTGTGACTGTTTATTTATTTACACTCACAGTTACTGATATCGATTCCTAGCAGGAGGGAGCCGAGAATTATTTTTAAACCTTATCTTCTATTTTACTTTTAATTCAAAAGTCAATACATGTATATATCAAGTTTACATGCACGTGTTTATGAAAAAGAAATCCGAAGATTAGTAAAATACATCGATTGTACATGTAGTTTTGCCATTTAAATACAGTTTAAGATACATCTACATTGTAAATGTAATCCTCTTTAAACCCATATGCATGAATAGTATCTTCAGGAAATGAAGTGTATAACTTGAGCATAAAGTGCTCATTATGAGCTATTAGGATGGCCCGGAGTCCTTGCGTGCGTCCGTCATCAACAATTTCCTTTAAACTTCTCCCACTAAACCGCTGAGTGAAATTTGATCCTAACGAGGCCCTCTTTCAAACTTGTTCAATATTTAAGATTGGTTAAAAAAAGTAGATTACAGGAGTTAAAATAGATTTTAAAAATGCAAATTTCAGCAAAGGTGCAAGGATAGGGCTTAGATATTTGGAGTGTAACATCGATTAGTGGACCTCTACCAAGTTTGTTAAAATAATGACTTTGGGGCCAAAATTGGCCCCGCCCCAGGGGACAATTGATTTTACGTATTAGATGTATATAGGAAAATCCTAAAAAATAATCTTGTCAGAAACCACGATTCCTGGAGTTAAGCTATTTGGTGTGCAACATGACCAAGTAAACCTCTTCTAAGTTTGTTCAATGCCTGGTCATGCCCGCTAGGGGTCACTGTAAAGATTACTGGATAATCTCTTAGAACAAAGTGAAAGTATTTGGTGTGTAACATGGCCATGTGGATCTCTACCAAGTTTGTTCAAATCATTTACCTGGGGTTAAAATTGGCCCGCCCCATGGGTCTCTTGATTTCATATAGACTTTCACAGGAAAAAAATACAACATTACAATCTCCTTGTCAGAAATGACAAGGCCTAGAGTTGAGATAATTAGTGTGTAACATGACCTAATGGACCTTTATCAAGTTTGTTCAAATTATGGTCCTGGGTCAAAGTTGGCTCCACCCCATGTGTCATATGTTTTTATGTAGACTTACATAGAAAAAAAACAACACAAAAACAAACAAAAAAAAAAACAAGAAAAACATAAAAATATTCTTGTTAGAAACCACAAGGCTTTGGGTTTTGATATTTGATGTGAAACATGGCTAAATAGACCTCATCTAAGTTTGTTCAAATTATGGCCCTTGTGTCACTTGATTTTATATAGTTTTATATTGGGGATATGACCTTCAGAATTTGGACCACAAGCACAGTTAATGTGTGGATTTTAGACAATCTTGCTGTACTTATGAAGGCAATGTATCTCAGGAGAGCGACTTTAGGGCATCTTGGCCCTCTTGTTCAAATTATAAACGGTTTACAATATATGACAGCAGCATGAAAATAGTTTACAAACTTTATTGTTATCTAAATATGCATTTTATCAAAAGCAATGTAATATTGTTCAAATGCAACGAAAGATAAGAATGGTTGAGTAGTAAGCTAAACAACTTACCTTGAAAGGATACTTTTGTCCCAGGCTGACTTTATTCATGTTCTTATTAAGTTGGTTCTGAAACCTATGTTGCTTTGATAGCCTTTACAATCAATTTTACCTCTCTACAAATACAGTTTATATGTTCCACAAAGTTTGTACAAAATCTGATTGCTCACATTTGTTGGTCAAATTTTGAATTAATCATTTCGAAAGGTGTTACAAATGTATTTTAAGCCTGAGTGAACTTATCCATGCTGTCGCCTAAAATGAGTTTTCAGTGTCGCTTTCATCTGCAGGAGCATCCAAACAGTCAAATTAACAATATATATCATGCACAGATCACTGATATTATATATTTAGACTAACCCGTAGACGAAATAATCCTGTACGAAGCCAATGACCTATTTCTGCACAATTCTTTAATAAAACTTGCAATAGATAGATATTGTCTGTTTTAGCTGTAATGGTAAATAGTGCGCTTAGAAATATATCAGCACGTTTTGTATGTTTGATATTTGATACATAAAGATATCCACATGTAAAAAATATTCAGAGTTCTTTTATACCATATTTTAATCATGTCATGTCAATTTAAATAATTATTATTTGTCCAATACTGAAGACTCAGCAGGATGATGGGCCAAAAACTTTTGGATGGGAACCCTGACATTGCCGATCTTAGTGACAAGAACAGACCAACAAAACTTGGGGAAAGATACGCTGAACTGTATGACAATCAGTGGACCGATGCATTTGAAATTGTTGAGACCAAAGTAGATTGTAAAGACGATGATGAAAAAGAGAAAGAATGCGTGAGGATTCTATTGAAAATATTAATGGTGAGAATATATTTTCTCAAGTGCTTTATGTTGATGGGAAAAGTAAACAATCTCTTTTATAACAGTTATGTTGTTTTATTTTCCTTTTCTTATTTAATGTTTAAGAAATAATAGATGTCAATGGCATATTTTCAGGAAATAACTGGATGATCCATTTACCGGTATATATTTTATAGGCCTCTAAGAAGTTTTGTGATGACGAAGCAAAGGTGCAAGATGATGAAATCAAAGAGGCATTCTTTCGGGCTGGGATGGTAAGTTGTATGAATGAAGCACCTGTAAGTGAGTATTTAGATGCGGAAAATTTAAGAACATAGTACATGTATTAACCTAGTATTATCCTGTTAGATTAAACTAGTATGTTTACGAATTGTCAAATATTATTATTAAATCGAAAGTTTGATATACATGTACTACAGAAACAGTTGTTCTGTTTAGCTATTTCGTATTTTCTATCTGTAAAAATAATTTTTGGTCAAACACATAAATTCGTTTTGGCCTCTGATAGGTGTATTGCATTCTTTCTTCTAAATTTATGATATGCATTCAAATCAAAATTGTACACAAATTTCGTCAAGAAAAATACTTGTTACTTTTTCGAAATTAATAACAATAGACCTAGCTTGCATAGAAAATAGGGATCAAGCTCATTACGTCCCTTCACGTCCAGTCCTACATGCACATTTTTGGTTCACGATAATGCCTTCACACTTGGAAAAATGATTTATAATGATAAGACCAATCAGCAGCCAAGTGCAGATAATTCTGTAAGAATTATAGCCCTTTTTCTGTGTCAAAGCGGTATGCTGGGGAATTTTATCACTTTCTGCAATAAATTTAGTTTGATGTTCACATTTTACTATTGATATTTTCAGAAAGAAAAACACATTAGTTTCACGAAAGATATGATTAAACAGTTGAAGGATATCAAAAAAGCAGTGGCACCCGATACTGTTGACGTTGTGTACAAGGTATGATTTCTCAGCCTTGATCCATATCAATTTTCCGTAACTCTATTATTAAGATTGTTAATTAATTAAACTCTTTAAATCACTGTGCTGATTTTAGTTGTTGCGTTTTAAGATTTATAATTATCATTGTAAACAAAGACTGAAATGTAGAAAATATGGTTATACATTCCTTATTACCTGTATTACCAGTTTATTTAATCAAATATCGACCTTTTCGTTTATATGTATTTTCCTGTAATTTGAACAGTTATTTAGATTGACAGTTTGGAAAGGGCGATTACACGATCCTTCATTTCGGTATTCAAAAGCTACAATATTTCCCTCTAAGTTCAAAGATTCACTCTGACAGTATCATGTAAAACATTGTTATCATGGTGGTAGGTCGTTTTTTGGTTTATTGGTTTTTAATTTCATTTCAGAAATTCCTTCAACAAACTGGGAAAGGAACACTAAGAGAACAAATGACGCATCGGCTGCATGAGTACGTGAAAGAGTGTGTCAGCATTTGTTGGCTGATGACGATGCAAGATCCTCCGATTGTACTCGGTCCTAATGTTAAGCATGGTGACACATTCGATAAAAGTCATTATCGAGAATACACATGCAGCGGTAAGAAGATAGATTTTGTTGTCTGGCCACCATTGTTGCTGCATGTCAATGGACCGGTTCTGGCCAAAGGCGTAGCACAAGGACTAAAACCTCAGACACAAGACGATGCAACCAGAGATCGCCCAATATCGGCGACCAGTCAGAAATCTTCGCCGAAAACTACCAATAGGAAACTGGATACTGATTTTGAGGTTGACAGCATCTTTAGGTCTGAAACAAGATCCACTGCAACCACTAGATATTATGGACAGTCCCCCAAAAAGTATGATTTGGGAGTGGCTGACGTATATGATGAAGGTGATAAAATATATGCCACCAATTATGATAGAAATTTCAAAGGATCAACGAAGAGACATGAACAAGATGCCTATGATAGAAACCATCGAAGGTCCAAAAGCCAACAGGAAGATGGGAAAAGGAGAACGACTGCCGATGTAATCAGTCGGTGGAGACAAAATCATTCATCTTCTGCTCTAGATGACGAATACGATAGGAGCTATCAAAGAGAGTATAAATACCAGCCACAGCGCTATATCCCAAAAAATTATGAATATAAATATTATTTGAATTGTGTCAGCAAGTTTGGACATACAACTGCGAAAGCAGCTGTTGGGGACGAATTGTATTCTGCTTGCGTTTCGTGGGAACGAGGGTCATCTTATGCATAAAATTGGGTAGAACAGTCGATGGATAGGACATTAAACAATATTTTGTCAGTTATAGCTTACTTGACGACAACCTGCATAAGGTGATCACCGTGCGTCCGTCGCCCGTCGTTAACACTTCTCTTTAAAGGATAATTTAATGTTGATACACAAGTCGTCTACCAGATTTGCAATGCGAAATCCAAGTTTATCCGTCTTAAAATGATGCAACAAGGTCGTCGGCTAATTTCCCTGTAAAAGCTATATAGAGAATGTCAAAAGTCTTCCTTTCTTGAACCAGGGGTCAAAATATTTTAGGGTGATGGTACCTTTGAAAACGATCTTGGGTCACTATAAGGTTGATATTTTAATATATCCTTTCGCTTTTCTTCTGTGGCAGTTTATGTGATTTTTTTTCTGTATAAATGTATTTACAGTAATGTATCTTACTTGTTTAGTTATGTAAAAACAACCTGTAGTACGTCCGTTTCTAGAGATGTGATAAAAGATGAAAATTTTAAAGAACGAGTTTCACACTGACTATAGTGGAAGAAGATCAGAAGAAAATAAAATATTGAGTAAGTCATGTGTTTGTAATTTCCAATTTTCATAAACATTTAACAATGAATGTTTTCATAAATTAATTTAAAAAAAAATAAACATATACAAAAGAACTGCATGTACATGTCTTTAATATGCAATTTTACAAAATACTATGCACGTAGTAGGAATGAAAACCGTGTTTGAACTGTAGACACATCCTTCTACATTTATTGCTTCCAATGTTAGGAACATTTTTAACTATTTTCACGTCTGGTTCTATTGTTTTATTCGTTATTTAAATCAGGATTTTAGATTACACTGTTATAGAATGTAGCAATATGGGTGAAAAAAAGATTAATATGAAATGAACCACTAAGCCTGTGTGTTAGCGCCCAACTTGTTTACCAGCATGTCTGTCCGTTTACAAAACATTGATTTGGCACACCAGCTTAGATTTTTTGATGTTAACTACTTCATATATAGATGTATAAAGGGCAGTGAATAGATTAATCACTCACGGTCATTGACTCTGAAGTCGGGGTCAGTGTCACAGCTAGGGAGGAAAGGTGGTGAAAATATACCCAAATATCGGAAGCTTCCAATGGAATTCCGGCACTTCATTGATATACAGAAGAGGTATATTAAGCACGGACACGAATGATAAGAGCCCGAATGACTATCCCAATAGGTCAATGGCACTTGAGACATGCATATGGCAAAGTCAAGATCAGGGTTGCCCATGATCTGGGACCGACCCACGATTTGATTCTTATGTATATACAACACCGAAACATTTTGTATTTAGCGGGATTGACCAATGCACGATTTCTAAAATGGTTGAAAAATATCAAAATATCAAATTAACATTGATCTGGTCTTATTTATGTAGTTTTCCGTGTGCTTCCGGTCCGCATTATTTTTACACAACCGTAAGAAATCATATAACGTAAGATTTACCTTTTTCTCACTTCCATTCATAGTTGCACACCTTTTCTGCTTCATATTAAATCACACGTTCGGTCTTTTTATTCCTTACCCGGTTTCTCTTATTTTTCGTTTCGATAATATATTCATGTTTAAACAGTGTTATTGTTATATTATAATACTGATTTTTCGTATTGCTATATATAGTATTACTTTGTTTTATATTCCGGCACTTTCCCTTATATTTCGTTTCGATAAGGGAATCCGGTCCCGGATTAATTCATTTAATTAATTCTTTAATCAATCAAGTATGTTATGTTACGTTATGTGATCTATATACTTTGTATCATTTGTTTTTTTGTACATTACCGTCATGTTCATATTATGTAATTTTATGTTTGCCGCATGGGTCGAACAACCTTCTGGCTCTTTGAAATAAAACTATCAAACTATATACACAACTTTAATAATTGAAAAATAGACGAAGTGTATTTTGAATTTTAAAATGTTTTTATTTCGCCAATTATTATGTAAGTTCCTTATTTTTGCATCAGAGGCAATGTAGATTCGTGTAAATCCTGGGGTCACGATTGATGGCATTGATATGATAATAAGAAGAAGCAACAAGATTCAATATATCAGTATTTGTAAGCTCAGTGTTACAAAGAATGAAATTAATGAAGAAATAAATTTTAAATAATAATAAAGATATGCATGGAGATAATTGTAAGTGTTACAGTTACTGAGCTTAACAATTCAATTGTTGCATATAAATGTTAGTCAAATCGATACAGATAACTTCCGTATCATCTTAGATTGCTGTGATTGTGGTAATTTTAAGCATACCTGACTAACTTGAGCACCCTTCAGTGAGTTGACATGTAATTCTAATAGCACAATCTTATTGTTATTTGGAAGGACGAAACGTATACATATAGCAAATTGGTTTTCCGTCCATGACATTGTTAAACCTGCATGTGTTTCATTTAAGTTACACTTTTTAATGCATTATTCCGTTATTGATAGAAGAAGAAACAACACGAGCTATTTACGTAATAGAGTTGTTTTCATTCGTAATCGACAATACTGTATATAACCAGTTTATTTACTCTTATTTGACATGATGCTATCTATATAATATGCGCTCTTAGGTTTTGAATGAACATATACTTGGGCGCGTCCTTTCAGTCGGTCATTTGTTTTTAATGTGAATATACATATTTTTGTATAGAAAGTTTTATATCATAATAAATTACAGTTTTATGCAAATATGATCGCTTTCTTGTTTTAGTTCCGTACTTAGACATACTGAAATCATAATTACCGACTGAACTCTCTCTCTCTCTCTCTCTCTCTCTCTCTATCTCTGTTATTTCTACAGTCAATGATATATGACTGTTGTAAGTCAATGGACAGATAATAAAAGAGTATATAACCGTAATATAAACCATCAAATAAAATGGGAATTATGCAAGGCAGAAGTAAAACAGTTTACAATGAAATTTGCGAGAAAACAATCTCAGTTCAAAAATAATTAGATACAAAATTTTTTAAAAAAAGAACTGAAATCTTTATATGAAAAAATAGATGAGAACAATGATAGTCAAATAAAAACTAAAAAAGAAGAAATTGAAAATAAAATTAAATCCTTATATGATATCAAAATAACTTAGATCAAGAGTTAAACTTTTAGACGTGGACGAAAAATACGAACTATTTTCTTAATCTAGAAAAATCAAGGCAGTGCAAGAAAACAATTAACTCATTAAACCATAAAAATACAAAACTAATATCAAATACTGATATACTTAACGCAGAGAAATAATTTTACGAAGACCTCTATAGATCTGAGGAAACGTATGAAACAATAAAACAAGATATATCATACCTGGAAAATATAACTCTAGATAAAACCTTATCTCATAAATTAGCACAAACATGCGAGGGTCTTTTTACGTACAAAGAAGCATGAAAGGCATGACATTAAATAAAAGTCCCGGCATGGACGGTCTAACTGTTGAGTTTTACAATAAATTCTGGAACTTAATTGGACACCTTGTTAATTCTCTAAATAATGGTTTCTTAAAAGAAAAATTATCATATTCACAAAAAACAAAGTATTTTTAGCTTAATGTTTAAAAAAGGTGATCCTGAAAATCTTGAAAATTGGAGACCAATATCATTCCTAAACATTGACAATAGATAGCAGCCAAAATACTTTCAAATCGTTTACAAACAATTCTACCACAACTAATCAGCCACGATCAACAAGGTTATCTCAAAAACAGAAATATTAGTTTTAATATTAGACAAATCCAAGATGTAATAGATGTTATAAACATGTCAAAAATGGAAAATGAAGGTATTGTACTCTTTTTAGATTTTAGAAAATCATTTGATACAGTTAAATGGTCATTCATGATAAATGTTTTAAAAAAATTGGTTTTAAAGAAAATTTTATTAAGTGGATAAAAACTTTATATAAAAATGCCAATGTGCGTACAGCAAATAACGGTTGAATATCAGACCCATTTAACATATCACGAGAAGTTCGGCAAGGCTGTCCTCTCTCTGCTCTTCTTTTTATCATTATTGCTGAGATATTGTCTACTCATTTACGTTATAGTCACTTATTTCAAGGAATAAACAATACTATTTTTAAGGTAACAACTTGCAGATGACACAACCCTCTTCCTAAAAATGAAAATGATATACCTGTTGTCCTATCTATTATTGAGAGTTTCGGAAAATCATCAGGTCTTAAACTTAATATTTCAAAAACAACTGGATTATGCATTGGGAAAATAAAAGCGGAGCATATATCTAACACATATGGCATTACATTCACAAACGAAGTTTTAAAATCGCTAGGTGTTCATTTCGGAAATAACCGTGAAATGTGTGAAATCCTTAACTGGGAAGAAAAAAAATAATAAAGCAAATATTTTAAAATCTTGGGGAAAAAAAAAAGAATTTTAACAATCTTAGTTTTAAAAAGTTTATTTCTTCCAAAATTCGTATACCTAATACAAAACATTGACACACCACAAAATATTACTAAACGCATTAACACAATTATGTTCGATTTTCTATGGGACGGCAAAAGGGATAAAATAAAGAGAACAACAGTTATTGGCTTCAAATTAAATGGAGGATTAGAAATGCCAGATTTCAGTTATTTTTCTAGAGTAATGAAACTGAAATGGGTCAAAAAATAAAAAAAATGATACAACTGCAAATTGGAAAGAAATACATACATATCTCCAGAACCAGTTTGGAAAAGATTTCCTCATTTTTGACATGAATGTTGATTGCTTTAGATCCATTAACACAAATAGAATAAAACTTACACCGTTTTATGTAGATGTAATTAAGACCTGGATAAACTTAAATAATATACGCATTACTACACATGAATGCAATAACTTTATTGCTGTAAGAAATCAGAACATATGGGGAAATAGATTTATATCGAAAAACGGGAAAAGCTTACTTTTTTAAACACTGGATTGATTCAGGCATTATCTTTATTAATGACCTACTTTCGGATAGAGAACCTTAAGCACAAAACATATAAATGAAAAGCTGATCATAAAACGAGACTGGATATCTGAGAAATTTTATTTTCTCTGTCATTCAAAAAAATAAAATTGGATTCAACTCATACAGAAGAATCTCAATAAAAAAAAAACATATATTAATACCAGATCTGTTTTAAAAACTAATAAAACCTATATACAACACATGACAAACAAACAAACATACAAAGTTTACATTGATAAATACTTTAATAAACCCTATATGCATAAACAATGGACACGTACATTCAACAAGCAAATTAGTTGGAATTCTTGGTATTTATTAAACCAAAATTAAAAATTTAAAAATTAAAAAATAAATCTGAACCTTTTCACTTGGAATATAATAGATTCTCCATTATGCCTATTTTGTAACGAAGCAGAGGATTATAATCATTTTTTTCATGCAGCTATTTAAATTACTTTTGGTCAAATGTAAATAGCACCTTTAGAAAATGTGGTATTTCTAAATACATTAATAAACTAGAATACATAGTTGTAGGTTATAAGATAGATACACCAAGCTATAATATGATAAATACAATATTAAGTCTTATAGGATACACTATTTGAAGAGTAAAAATATAAACACAATTGTATTAAGTAAGTTTATGAACATAATGAAGCAGAATCCAACAATGTAATGTAAGATTTTTTTTCGTTAAATCACGCTAATATTATTTTTTTTTTTTTTAATTAAATAAACGGCTGCAAATTGCAATCCAAAAAAAAAAGGCAATGGACAACATCAATTTGATTGTATATTGGGATTACTTACGAGAGTTACTATAGTCATTGTATTATAAGACATTTATTTCACGGTATAGATTGCGTTCGTCAGATAGTTTCGGATATCCCTTGATTTGAAAAAAAAAAGGTTTTCGGCCTTGAAGTCTCGTATCTAATTCTGTATCTAATTTTACTGTACAGTTCAAATGTTTTAATTTATGCTCATCGTTTATGTTGGGCACTACTCATTACATTAAACTGCCCGGACATCTATCTTAATTCAGTTTCACAGAACTTTGTTAAAATTGATTTACTCCTTTAGTTTATCTTTCATTTTAAACATGAATTATTGTGTTGAAAAGTGGAATCAACAAGCATGTTTTGTAAGTAACCAAAAGGCAAATATGATACACTTTTTTTATCATGTAAATTTTAGATATGAGTACATTATACGTATATAATTTTATACGTAATAAATTTGCATGTTGCAAATAAACATTACCTGCAAAAGAGAGTTTTAGTGAACGAGATGACTCACCTATTGTATCGTAAATAAGTTCCAACATACTATAAAATGCTTTATCATTGAGTTTGGTTTGAAGGTCAAATATGATAGAGTTTTAGAGATCAGGCTTCCGACAATTATATCGCTATAGAAAGAGGGATTTTATATATATAAAGAGGCAAATAATACTTCCATATTCAACCTCCAATACAGAAGATGTCAGGGTGATAACGTGGTATCACAACAATGTCGACTTATAAATTATGTAAGGTATAGTAGAAGAGATTAATTGAAGGAAAACTTATTTTACTAAGACAAACTAAAACTCCCATTTATTTAATTTCCTAATATTCGTACATGTTAGCTCTTTTACGTTGTATTATCAGCCAAGCTACTTTGTTCAAGCGGATCAAATTATTCCCCCATTCTCACTTAAATGATATGCATATATGGTGCAATAAGCAAATAACCAAGGAAAATGAAATTAGGAGCCAATTTTTTCTTTACGTCTTTCATCTATGGATAATCATCCTGATTTCGTGTTTTAGATTATTTCATTTTCAAGTCTTTACTGAACAAAGAGTCTGTCTTACGCGGTTTGGCTAATCTATCCATTTAAATAAATTTCAGCAAAAAGTGTACCGATATTTAATAAGCATATAGATAATAGAAATAAATAACATAATGTTATATATCTATATGCAGAACATAATTGGTAGCCCATGTTGAAAAAGAGAGAGAAAGTTTACAGAAGTATTAAACTGATTTAAAAAAATAACATTCATCAGTTGATATGTGGTTATGAAGAATTTATATGCGTATACCATAGTTGTCTTGCTAAGCTTAATACCTTTAATCATTTCATAATTAGCCGTAAAATATACCTGCTTATTCAGTAAGTCTTTGGGTCTAAGAATATTTAAGGCGAAATAAATAAGATGGATTTTTCGTTGTAGGCATAGCCTCTCCCCATATTACTTAGTTTTTGGCACTGCGCATGCATACCGGATGACGAAAACATAATGCCGAAAGCACGAAAAATCGAAAGAACAATGATGAAAACGCTAAATTATTTCAGATTTTCACGTTTTCGTCAGGTTACTTTTGCGTTTTCATCATCGTAGTTTCACTTTTTCGTCTTCGTACCGTTGCGATTTCGTTTTTCGCGTATCAGATTCCTTCATTCAAAGACGAATATGCAAATGGCCCTTACGGAATTCTTAAATAATGCCACTTCTCTATACGCCGTTATCATAGCGAGTCAGCGTGTAGAATGATATCTGCAAATGAAATATACCGACGGAAATAGTTGTTGTTGTTTTTTTTTTTTTTTTTTAAATGCAAAATGTTTTATCTAAATTTGTTAAGAGTCGAGGTCAATTATGTATTTATTATTCAACACTGTCAATTGAATGAGATATATTGAATAATCTGATGGTAGGTGTAGGGAAAACATGTGCGACACAGAGAAACGTTTCTGTTAAATCAATACTCATTTTCACAGGGGTAAAGCCATACGTGTCGGTGTATCATGTACATAGTGTATGATAGGTTTTTATATTTAAACATAATCGTCGTATTCTTCTACTCCAGCTGGCCTGCGGTAGGTCGGTGGTTCTACCCGGATTCCTCCGTGCATTCGGGGTTTTCCTCCACCTGAAATTAGCTGGACGTCGCTATATGACTGAAATACTGTCGAAGCGACGGTAAACTCAAATAGTCAAGTCAAGCTGTATTCGTCTGCAAACTATTTACAAGTAACATGTAATCAGACATTACCAAATTGATACATGTATACAACGGGTGGAAATCAAGTGGTTCTACCCGGATTCCTCCGTGCATTCGGGGTCTGCCTCCACCTGTATTTAGTTGGACGTTGCTATATGACTGAAATACTGTCGAAGCGACGGTAAACTCAAATAGTCAAGTCAAGTCGTATTCGTCTGCAAACCATTTACAAGTAACATGTAATCAGACATTGCCAAATTGATACATGTATACAACGGGTGGAAATCAACAACCAATCTGTCCGATAAATTGAAAAAAATGACAGTCAAATTATTGAAAAAGAATAAAGTTAAAATTAAGAATGGGTCAAATATCGTAGTTCGATATGCCATTCCACTTGAGGCTCATTGATTGACCCTTGATTTAGACAGTCACCTGCCTTAAAACGGCCAAGATGACCACATCCCCTGACTGGATGCTTAAACCAGGTTTGTCTGTATTTAAATGTTATCATAAGCAGAGACTTTTAAACACTCTGTTTATAAGTCTCTGTCATGAGCTATAGTTTATCTACTCTATCCCAATTCACACGGAGGATTCCGGAGATAGGCCGAGTAACACGACTGGGGACTCGTTGCGAAAATCCCCAGTATTTTCGTTTTCAGAAAAAGGTAGGACCTGCATTATCTAGTAGGTTCAAGCATTATATGAGCATATAATATATATATATATATATATATATATAACGTTGTGGAAAAGGAAAAGGTTTTTTTTTTCATAATCCAGTAACTTTTGATACTAAAATTTTCTTCCTTCTTTTTTTGTTTAAGCATTATTGCCAGGCGATTACGCCTTGGTCTTAACGCTTTGTGTGCTTGAACTATTATTGCAAAGTTTGACATGTATGCAGTTTTACGCTTGACATGTATGCAATTTAACATTTGTCAAAACTACGTAATGTTATCGTGAACTGTAGGTATTTGATAGTTACATGTACATTGTAACAGGTTGTTATCGTGCAACTTTGAAACGTGTTTTAACATGTACCTAGTCTGTTTATGACATGACCTATATTTTTTTCAAAACCAGGAAGTCTAACTGGAGAAACATTCATATTATATCTACTTTCTGAGATATGCTGCATACAGATTTTATTTATGTGTTACAAAATGTAGATTCCTAAGATTATAGATACTATGCATGTACAAACATCTTATTCAGTTAAACATATCCTTGCAATTTAATGCGAGTCTCCACCTTTAGCATACTGTTTTTTTTTAAGGAAGGCATTCTATATAAATAGTCATGTTTTAATGCGACGTAAAGAAAGACACACTTGTGTATGTATATCAAAAATTTATTCATCAAGCCACTTTAACATGCCTACCTTGTGTAAATCGATCCTTTCTGTGTCAGTTTTAAATAATCATATTTAACTATGAAGGCTTAGAGAAAATATGGAGCAAACACTTCTGGATAAGGAACAAGACTTTGCCGATCTCAGTATCAGTGACAGACCTTCCAACCTTGGGGAAAGATACACTGAACTGTATGACAACCAGTGGACCGACGCATATGAAATGGTTGAGTCAAAAGTGGAAGGTTCGACCACCGAAGAAAAAGATAAAGAATGCGTGAGGATACTACTGAAAATTCTAATTGTAAGAACATAATTATCTTTGATTTATCTTTATGGAAAAACGTACTTCTATATCTTAATTGTTACAAAATATTTTCTTCAACAGTGAGTATTTTTACTGTAACTCAATATGTTGTTGTTTTTTGTTTTATATCAATATAGATGTCATCATCAATATAGATGTCATCGGATAATAAACTCCAAAATATAGCATTTATATTTTAATTTCTATACAGATAGCTGAGCCAAACGCATATACCGGTCCCGTTGGCTAAGTAATGAGAGCGTCCTCCTCGGAATCAAGAGATCATTGGTTCGATCCCCGAATGCATTATATCAAAGTCGTTTAAATGGTTCTTGTATAGCTCCCTTGCTTGTCACTCAGCATATAAGGGTAGTTCAAGGATAGGTTGGCCCGGTGTCAAGATAATGTGACTGGGTGTGGTACCATGTCACATGTCTACAGTTTGATACTGCATTGTGGCAGCACTATATCTGTATTAAGTAGACAGTCTCCAAATGACTGGATTACTGTCAGCGGGACATTAAACCCAATACACAATCAAACCAAACGCGTATATCTTATAGGCATCTAAAAGATTTTGTGACATCGAAGCAAATGCGCAAGATGAAGAAATCAAAGCGGCTCTTTTTCGGACCGGAAAGGTTAGTAAACGTTTTAATGTTGGACCAATTGGAACACTTTTAGTAGGCAACAATGTGTTTAAAGAATCGTCAGAGTTCAATATTGTTATCCCTATATAGTTATCTCATATATGTACAAGGCCACCAATCGAGGTTTATTCTAAAGTAAGTTACACGACAGAAACAATTGTTCTAATCAGCTGGGCACACTATTTTGTGTTTTTCTATGAGAAAACAGTTTTAATCATAACAGAAATAAATATGTAACGGCATGTGATTCCATTTTTTCTTCTCAAATAATATTATATGACTTCAAAAAAAAAAAAAAAAATAAAAACAACACAAAATATCATAACGAAAATTAATTAAATCTGAATCCACAAAGTAATGTTTTTTCACATCTTTCTTGTTAAATAAATTCGTTCGCATTGTTATATTTATAATAAAAACAACACACGCATAACTTAAGTTTGAGTGTGTAAGTTTCGCGAACGATGTGTTATCTTAATGTTCATTTCTTATTATAAATACATTTTCAGAACCAAAGACACGCACAAGTTTAACAAATGATGTTGCTAAACATTTGATGGGTATTAAAAAGGCAGCTGCACCGGATACTATTGACACTGTGTACAAGGTAGAATTTTCCAGCTTTGATCGAGGTTATATTTCAGAAAAGATTAATAGATTCAACACTTTATTATAAAGATTTATTTACTTATTCATTTAATAATACTGTAAAAGTATGTATCCTTTTATGGTTCGGTTTCTAAATATGGACCTTTCAAAAATCACTTTTTCTTATTACAATTTTGCATGCTCTAGCATGTGATACTAAAATATTTAGGGCAAAGGTGACAGATTATCTTATCTTTATTTGTATCTTTATTTACAGCTACTAAAACACTATTTCTATTGTGGTACAAATTGTTTATAGAAATATTTTTATAACTTTGGTCTTGTTCTTAAGAAATTCCTGCTTCAAACCGGGAAAGAAACACTCAGGCAACAGATGACGCATCAGCTGACTGAGTACGTGAAAGAGTGTGTCAGCATTTGTTTGTCTGATGACGATGCAAGATCCTCCGATTGTGCTCTGTCGAAATGTTGCACCTGGTGACCCATTCAATAAAAGTCATTATCGAGAATACACATGCAGTGGTAAGAAAATAGATTTTGTTGTCTGGCCACCATTGTTACTGCATGTCAATGGGCCGGTTCTGGCGAAAGGCGTAGCACAAGGGCTAAAACTGCAGACACAAGAACATGCAACCAGATATCGCCCAATATCGGCCACCAGTCAGAAGTCTTCGCCGGAATTTTCCAACAGGAAACCAGTTACTGATTTTGAGTTACAACTTCTTTAGTCTGAACAAATCCACCCAACCACTAGACATTATGGACAATCCTCAAAAAGTATGATTTGGGTTTGGTAAACGGTTATGATGAAGATGATAAAATATATGCCATCAATAATGATAGAGATTTCAAAGGATCAATGAAGAGGCATGAACGAGATATCTATGATAGAAATCATGGAAGGTCCAGAAGCCAGCAGGAAGATAGGAAAAAAATGGCGACTGCAGCTGTTATCAGTAAATGGACACAAAATCATCCATCTACTGCCAATGATGACGAATCCGATAGAAGTTCTCAAAGAGAGCATAGATATAAGCGTTATATCCCTAACCATGATGAATTTCAACGTTACTTGAGCTATGTCAGGATGTTTGGAAATGGGACCGCAAAGGTTGCACTTGGGGACGAATTGTATTATGCCTGCGTTTTGAAGGAACGAGAGTATTCTTAAGCATACAATTATCTTTTCCACTTTCAAGTTTACCTGAATACAAGCTGCTTAAGGTGAGGTATTAAGATCAGTTTCTGTAGTTCTACGAGACTATGATAAATTTTTAGGCTGATGGTACTCATATGACCGATCTAGGACCACAATGGCCCTCTTGTTGATTGTGAATCTCCACAGACAGACGTGTAAATGTATAGTTATTTCCTCTCGTTTTTTCCCAGGAGGAAGCTATATATTTGTGACAGTATTTGCGTTTATTTTCTATTAATGAAATACCTGACATTGCCGCTAATTTCTTATATAGATCGTTCGTTTCAAATGTTGATACGATAAAGGATGGATTTTTTAAGGATGAGTTTCACACTAACTGTAGTGGTAGAAAAGACTAAACTACGATAAGTAGTTCATATACTGTAGAATAAATGATTTTCGTTCACATTAAATTTCGTGGAATCGGTATTAAGGTCAGTTTCGTTGGTACATATATTCGTGGAATCATGATTTAGAAAACGTGAGGTCCATTAGGAAAAAAAACCAGTTTTTCGTGGGGCTTAATACTCGTGGATAAAGTCATCCACGAAATCAACGAAAATTAGTCCCTCACGAACATTAATGTTTCTACACAATTGTATTTCTGTATAAAGTCTGTATAACCTTATCCAAAACCTTTTTGATTTTTTAATATTTAGATATATTTAAAAAAAAATAAGGGAAAAATGTTTTTCTTCTGACGTTTGTCTTCCCGTTTGCAAAACATCGCTTTTACAGACAAGCTTAGATATTTCGAAGTGATGTATAATGGCCAGTTTACAGATTTATCATTTAACTTACATAGTTCTTGGCCTGAAGTCAAAGTGCCCTAATAATGATAGCTTCCAATGGAATTTCGACACTTCATAGATATACAGAAGTCTGTTGTTTTTTTATCAGGTATGTCAAGCACGAACACGAATGTCAGGAGCCCATATGGCTAGCCAAAATGGCTTAATGGCGCTTTGTTGCGTTTAAAATTTAAATCCATGCATATGCCAAAGTTTTGATCACTTGGGTAATGTTAGGGTGAACGGTACTGAATGTAGAGAAAACAGACAAATTTCAACACAGTCATTTTAATTGGAAGTCAAATTAAATGTTAACACATATATAGGAATATAATACTTGAAAATCAAATTGTTTATTGAATTTTAAATGCTTTGATTTAGCGCGAAGAATTATATTTTAGAGATGCATACGAGGCAATGTGAACATAAGATTCGTGTAATTCCTGGGCTTGAAATGATAACTATGATATAACAAATTCAATTTCAGTTAATTTACAAGCTCAATGATATAATGAATACAATAAACGAAGAACTAAATTTTATATAGTAGAAAAGGAATGCAAGGAGAAGAATGACAGTGTTACAGTTACTGAAATTATCAATTTGATATACATACAAAGTTAGTTCCCTACAATTTCACGTGTAGATAATATACTTGCAGAACAGTTTACATCATGAGCAAAAAGAACAATACAGATAACTTCCCTATCAGCTTCAGTTGACGTGATTGCGGTAATTTGCAAGTTTATCGCATAGTTGACATTCAGTTCTAATAAATTGACATTATTGTTATTTGGAAGGACGTAACGTGCAAATACAATGAATTGTATGTAAATTATTTTCCGTCCGTTACATTGTTTAACCTATAACATTATAGTGCCTTATTGTGTATGTGCCTTATTGTGTATTATGATACTGTACATACTTAGTAACCTGTTTATATTCTAGGATAGTCTTAGGTTTTTGCTTGAATGTACATGTACTTGGATGCGTCCTTTCAGTAATTAATTTTTGATATAAATATATTTTATATGTGTTGTTTTATATAGAAAATTTTGTATTATAATAAATAGTGCAGTTGAATACAAATATGATCGCTTTGTTGTTTGGTTACCTTTGTATTTTTATAGACATCTTCTGTTTATTCATGAATACCTTGTCATTACATGATAAAATACTTGGCTAAACTATTCAGATTGTGTTCATCAACTCTTTCGGGTTTCTTTTTATTTGGATAAAAAAAACGCTTTAAACTTGACTATTCGAAGAATATAATGAAATATTAAGGGCAACCTGGCGTGCGTCGGCGACCACGTCGGCGTCCTGAGAAATGTTAAGTTTTTGTTTATCACTCTTCACTTTTACTCAGTGGATGTCCCTCATACTTTACGTGTTAAACATCATCAGACCAACCAGTAGAAACAGTAACTCCTCCAGGTGTTTTCAAATATTCATGGCATTTCTGGACTTAGAAAATGGTTTTAGTTTTGTTTAACAGTGCTATTGTCTCCACTATCTCTAAATGGATGTCCCTTAAACTTCACACTTACGTTTAACATCATCATACTAACCAGAAGGAACACAAACTGTTTTAATTTTGAATATTTATGGCCCTTTTGGGCGTAAAATGTTAAAGTTTTGTTTTACATTGCCATTAATCTATGGATGTCAATCATTATTCAGATTAAGCAGTAAACACACAAACAGTCATTGTTCTAAGTATTTCTACGTACTAATGGCCCTATTTGGAATTAGAAAATAATGTCAAGGTTTTTTTAACATGCTAGTATCTCCACTAATGATCATTACAAAAGGGCGGTCATTGTTCTAAGTATTTCTACGTACTAATGGCCCTATTTGGAATTAGAAAATAATGTCAAGGTTTTTTTTAACATTGCTAGTATCTCCACTAATGATCATTACAAATGGACGTCCCTCAATCTTCACAGATGTGTTAATCATCATAAAAACGAGCTAGAAGAAATGACAACAATACTCTTTCTATGGCTTAGAAAGAATAATGTTTGAGTTTGCACATGTATAACCTTGCCAGTGGTCCTATAATTTCACTATTCGTTCGTACCAGTCACTAAAACTTTTCATTTGCATCAACAACATCATGAACGATTAAGATTAACACATTCGCTCTTGTTGGGATTTAAATAATTGTCGGGATTCATTTACATGTTTCTTTTGGTATTTTTCTTGAGATCGTTAGTGCAAGTTCATGCCTTTGTTTATACAGTAGGGA
>CM037782.1:72701056-72716777 GCA_021229015.1 Solen grandis
ACATTGATGTGAACTATGTACACCCGCCTTTCTTGTTCTAAAGAATGCTTCTATTATTTCGTTGTCCTGCTGTCTTGTCTCGGCATCACAGAACTGCTTACAGGCCTAAACAAAAACAAAAAAAGAAAGAAACAAATTCAAATTTATCATTTAGAATATCCTTCTAAAATTAAGAAAAATAACATGTATATTTTTTTTTAGAAATAAACATCGTATGAAAGTTTCAGTATCTATGAAAGAGTATCTCAATAGTATTGGGGAATTTGTTAATTATTTTACTTAATTTCAATGTATTTTCATACTGTTACATTATATGTCTGGGTATTTACTACAGAAAATGGGAGAGTTGGCTGAATATTTTATCCACAAAATATCAAGCTTGCTAATTATTCTTACGGAAGAGTTATATTTAAGAAATAGCGTATTTGATGATAGAAAATGTTACAGTGTATATTCATATCTAGACAACATTTGATCATTTGTTAAACGTTACCATTAGGATATCCAGTAATATGGAAATAGATTCTTCTTCATTTGGAACTGTTATTTCGGAGAATTTGGATATGATGACTTCCATCGCATCTGTCCATTGGTTATCATATAGCTCGTAGAACCTCTCTCCAAGTTTTGTGGGTCTGTTCGTGTCACTCAGGTCAGCAATATTAGAATGACCGTCGAAAAGATTGTCTCTCGTCGGTTTACTGAGGATATGAATAAAGTAAAGCGCCTTTAAGAAGTGATACAAGACATATCGGGAAGTTTGATTTTCATTAGCAATGATCCGTTTACACGAACTGATTAGAATTATGGTGTGTTCTGTATACATTTAAAATATCATTGTATAATTACATATGTATGTATGTATGTATGTAATGACACCTTTTTGATTCAAACAAATGTGACACTATCTAGTTAAATCTAAGTATGTCAGAAGACCGAGAAATAGGACACACACGCGCATGTACACACATTCATTAGCTAATTTGGCAGAAAAAAATATAACTTGTTTTTATATTATGCTTGATAAATCAACTTTTCCTGAATCATACCGTGTTTTAAGTTCGTCACACTCAGCATGTAATCTTTGGATCTCCTTGTTTTTCTCGTCTATCTTTTGTTGCAGACTTAAATCTCTTCCCATCTCGAGGCCTCCTCTCTTTAACTCGCTGTTTTCCTTTTTCAGCTTGTTGATTATTTCTATTGCTTCTTCCTTTAATTTATTGTATTCATCGTTCTTTTGTTGTAGCCTCGATTCATGTTTAGCTCTGATTTCCGTTCATAATGATATTAATAATTATCATCTTCCTCAGCATCATTGTTTGAATTTATGGATGTATTATATACTGTGGAAATACAATTGAACCTGTATTAGCGGCCACCTGTACTAAGCAGTCAACCTGCAGTTAGCGGTCAATTTTAATATACAAAACTGTAGCATTTTGTGATATTAAATCTTCATTTAGCGATCATCTCCGTTAAGCGACCACTTGCTCTTGTTCCCTTGACTGACCGCTTAAGAGAGATTTGACAGTATATGATATCAGCTAAAGTTCCTAATTCTGTCAATATTAAGAAGGTCGTGGTCCTTTGATCATTGATCTTGTGATAAACTTGTATATAAATCGACAAAAGTATGTATGATAAGGTAATGAAAAGAATAATAAAAACAAAGCAGAAATCAGACACTTTGTTTACAAAATTTTGAATTAAACGAGCCCCTCGTAGTAGTAAAACACGTAAGAAAAAAAGCGTTGGTAAAATAGTGTACATTAAAATCTGTGAACAAAGGTCACTCATCGGAAAACAGTTCGGCTGTTATTCAGAGGTGACAAGTTGTTTAAAGTGGGACCACTAACACAGATAAAGCTGTATTTTGGTTAGTATAAATTACTCATCAGAAATACTTGCTCGAAATTCTCAAGGAGTTAATGCAGAATTCTTCATGATATCATATATGAAATGTTAAATGTGTGTGTGTTTTTTTCGGCGTAGCTGTATAATTTCGATTTCAACTCGCATCTTAAACCAATCAAATGTACGCTAACAGCGGTAAATAATTCTAAGCTGAATAAAAGGACTCCTGTTATTGGTTAACGCATCGTTATGGACTATAAAATTACTGTAAATAAGGGGTGCAGCTTGTATATATCATTCAACTTGGTGTTATTACTTTTCTTTTTGATGTAAACATGAAAGTGATTTCAGTAAGTTAAATACAATCCTTTTCCATCAATTGAGGAATGCTACTTTGTGAAAATGATTTAAAACAACAAAAAATAATCCACCGTGTTATGACATGAAACCCTTAATTTATATTGAATTATTAAAAAAGCAAAAACCAAAACAACTAATAACGCTTTTATATCATAATTGTCATATGCAATAATAATATGAACAAATATCAAACAAGCCTATTTACAGATATAATTTTTTGTATTACCGTCTATAAATAAGTATATTTCATAGAAAAAATACTGAACTATTTCTAGAGAGTACTAAATTTGTTGTGCGTCGGTCTTTCGCGCGCTTTTCCTCGGAATGTTCTAGAAGACTGGAAGAATAATATTTACGATGGAACATATCGAAAGATAAACGGCCACAACCCAGGGGACAGTTATTTTACATAGACATATATTGGATAAACATTCACATTCTTCTTTTTTGAAACTATGTCGTCTAGATCTTAGGTATTTAGTTTATTGATGAAACCATGTACTTCAGGTGATAAAATTTCGCACCACTGCATCAGGGGTAAAATATTTTTAAGTTATACTAGAATTATTGTCTATTTTTTATATTGAAAAAAAAAAAATGAAAATAAAATTGTTGCCGTGATACCCAGGCGAGTCATTCAGGGCCATCATGGCTATCTTGTTTATTGTAACTTCCTTTATCAATGAATCTATGCTTTAAGGTACTGATCATTAATGTATATGCCTGTATAAACTTTTTTGATACAGTTTACAACTGATAAAATCAGACCTGAACAAGCTTTTGTCAGTAAGAAATAAAATAAAGGTGAAGAAAAAATTGTATGTCCTAACTACAACGAGCAGATAACTGCTCATTACATGATCAGCCTGGAACTAAATTAGGTTTTATGTAGCGGATTATCATAGATTTTTTTTATAGTTCATAGGATAATTTATAACATTACACTGCTTTTAAATAAGAACATTTGGAGGTACTCTGAAATAAATATTTGTTATATCAAATCATTTCATATTCTGATTTTAATCATTTTACAATTTTTTATGGTGCAGGTAAGCCTGTTTACGATAATGGTCAGTCGTGTCTTTTGTTTTTTTTTTTTTCCGTTTTGTACACAAAAAAAAAAAATTGCCATTATCATTGTTCACTACCAAAATTAGACATGTTTTTTATAATTATTTACAACAATGCTTTTATAACCTATCATAACATTAGTCTTTGAAATGTTTTTTGCATATATTTCCATTTATAAGTTTTTTTTTTTTCATCCTACGCCAATATCTTTTTTAAAGATATTTCTTGTTTTGTTTTTTTTTAAAATTTTAATTACAAGTTCGATTAAGGAACTTGTTTTAGCAATACATGTACATATAAATGTATTCGCAAATAGAGATGATCAATACTCAAAGTCTCTTGAACTTAAATCTTGAAAGAACATGATAAAGCATTGAGATGAATACAATCACTTTAATTTTATCATTTTGGATTATCCATAAAAATTGCAAAATTGACTCTTCAATTTTATTGATATTAATACTACATCAAGATGAAAAACAATCACAACAGCAAGAAATATATAAATAGAATTCTATAATCTCATCCCAAATCAATCTAATTACCCCAAGCACAAATAAAATATCATCTTACCTGAATATTTTCTTTAATTTCTTTATTAAATTGATCAACCCGGCAAAGAAACATTTCCAAAGAGTCTGTCTTCTTTTCATCATAATTCACATCCTCGTCTTCCCAGACTTGCTGGCCGTGGGGTGAGCGTGTTTCCTTCTTTCCATCCCAAAAAGTCGCTCCCTCACTTTCCTCATATTCATGCATATAGTCGCCATGTACAACTGACCTAGATCTGTAGATATTAACGAACATACATACATACATACATACATATCCCTCCAAGGTACTGAATGGATGGAGAGTCTGCTGCGGGAGTTTGGAGGTCGTGGATTTGATCTTCGACCATATGATTGTTATTGTGAATAGAACAAAATCAGCAACAAAAAGGTGTTATTGACATCATATTGCTGGGCACTCATTATAACTATATGATAGTTTTAGGACTGGTTGTCCTGTTTCGGGATAATGTATGTCACATGTCTAGACGGTGTGATACAACAACGTGGATTCGCTATATCTGTCTGAAGTAGACATAGCCTGCAAATGGCATTTTTTAAAAAAAAAATAAATAAGAAGAAATACATGAGACGGTTAGATTTTAAAATAAATGTTTCCTACCTGTCTCCCATCTTAAATTGGCATTAATAACCCACTGGTGACGTCACAAATATTTCCCGGTGAACCTAAAATAGCTTAAGTTGTACAAACATTCAAAATAATGATTTAATATATTGCTGTCGGTGATACATCTTGATCTATAGTATTGTGACAATATCTTACCCTTTAAACATTTTTACCAACTATGTAGGTATTTCGACACATATATCATTCATGATTTAAAGTCTCAGTACGTGTGTTTTTTAAGGGCGTATGTGACAGTTTGCTACAGGTTTCTATATAGACAAAGAAGGAAAATTTAAACTGTTCAATAGATTTTTTTAAAATTTGCATGATTACAGAGAATCATAAAAGAACCATTTTATGAAAAAAATAAATGGGAGGCTCCGTCCTACATTTTGAGTTATCTTCCCCTGAATGTGATATTTTAGCACTTTTGTGCCATATTCAAGGGCAGATAACTCAAATTAAATCTTACTGATACCTTTATATTATTTCTTATAAATGTTTGTGATTTCATTTCAAGTCATTATGCAAAAGTTGAATTCAATTGATCTTATAGAAGTTCTGTTATGTTTAAAACTGTAAATAAATTGATTTTCTTTTTTAAATTGGGGAGATAGTTTAAGGAAAATTGATATATATTTGCATTTGTAATTATAGCATAAAATCTGTCGCATATAATTTCTACAAATTTTGTACACAGACAGGGAATATTTTTTGAAACCTTGTGAGGTGTTGTCATTATTTGAGTTATCTGCCCCTGAATATGGCATAAAAGTGCTAAAATATCACAATCAGGAGCAGATAACTCAAAAAGTATGGCGGTGATCCCCATTTTTTAAAGAAATGTTTTGTTTTTTATCATTCTCTTTAATAATGCAGAGTTTTAAACAATCATATTACACAGTTTAAATTTTCCTTCTTTGTCTAATTAGAAAACGTAGGAAAGTGTCCCATACGCCCTTAAAGGATATTTATTGTCATGATGGAAATCCTTGTCAATCGGATGCCGGTTTTAGAAATAGTTTGGCCCGATGTCATCATGGGCCTATATACTTTTTCTGTATAGGCCCAAAATATTACTAGATTGGATCCAATATGGGAACAGGAACTGCTCGGGGTTATTTCAAAATTTCATACTGCCCATATGGAAGCTAAGCTCGTGAACACGCTGAACATTAAGTTGATTTTATCTTATCTATATCTTAAAAGAAAGCTTTCATGATCCATTCGACTGATTTGGATTATAATGTTGCGGCTATTAACTCGACAGCTATGCCCTCCATGACCGACTTATTTCCCTAACATTTGCGAATTCTTCCTAACTGCATCAATATCGCTTATCAGTCACCGAATACAAAAACATAAAATACTTAAAACAACAATGGCAGTAAAATAATATGGTGCGAATATTCAGGACAATTTCTTTGTACATTCGGTTTGGTTCAGCATGCATTTGGAACAATCTTTTTGGATTCAATACCTTAAGTACGAGTGTTAAAATTATTACACGATTATATAAAATAAGTTATAACTGAATTAACACATAGAATCTGGAGCTTCAATTATACAATATACCGTATTTCGTTGGTAGTTTGCATAAAGATCGTCTCTATTTAATTGGAATACATGTAAACTATGTTTATATAGTATACCATTATCCTGAAACGCACTCGCCTACTTAAATCGTTATCAATGCAAATCGTTCTTAGTGCATTTTTCAGTCCGAAACACGTACGTCATGAACATATATATGCACAAGTTAAATGTGTACATAAAGATATAGATAAAAGATATATACACCGACCAGTCGATATATGTTTATGCATGTGCATTAACAAGAATACAAACAAGTGATAATTAGTGGAGTAAACTCATCGTCATAATATACGTAAGCAGATTTGTGTATAATTAAGTTTTCCATGAAAGCAGCTGAAATTAAAGGCTATTTACACTACGAGGCAGTTTCATATTTCTGATTGTAATTAAAATGAATATAAAGTCAAAGATCACATTATCGATGCACCTAAATATATATCTGTTTCGGAAAAAGGTAAATATCTGTTTCAAAAAAGGTATACTTATAGTAAATTACTTACTGTCATTATCTGGAATAAGCTGTCAAACATTTGGGATCGTTAAACCCATCAGATGTATGTAGGTAAAGAAAGGTGTCCAAAACAATTTACTTCCTTGTTGATTAAATATATGGTCATGTTGAAACATACTTCACGTGACTTGCTTTTTCAATTGAATGTCAAAAATATTTAAGGTCTCACATTTTTGTAGGCAAACATATGTTGTATTACGCATTCAAATTCAAGATCTGCATGTGTCCATTACATATACACCGACTGGTGATACAAATATTTATAGCTTTTAATGCATAACATTTTTTGTGATCATATATGAAAAACCTATACCCGGGTTTTGATAAAGGTTTACGAATACTGGTCGATTAATGGCAAAGTGGGGAGAAAAGCAAACTAAAGTACTAGCTCTTAACACACAGTGGTGTATGTTAGCAGTATTCAGGTATTTAAGGAGTGCAGCTTTTCATACACAGTTTAAGGAAATTAATCGAACATTTCATAATAATCACGGTATTTCAACTACTTAAAAAAGACTTCAGTGCAGATACAAGCAACCATTGACTTGGAGTTATAGGCTCCTTTGCTCAAAGTCTATAAGGGCTTGCATTGGCTATATAATTCAAACGATCACTTTATGGACCATGATCACAATTTAATTATGGATAGATTACCTTAAATAAAAAACGTCATATTTACATGTAACCCCCCCCCCCCCCCCCTGAAATATTTCATGTTCACTTCCACTTATGCCACCATATCATACAGAGATACAGATTCAATTAAAAAAACAAAACAAACGAAAACCATCTATTCTACTACGTTGGTCTGTTTCGAATTTGGCAGGCATTCGTAGTAAACAAGCAACACCTTCAGACAAATGAAAGTTTGGGATAGGTCGCTTGATAGTGTAGTTCATCGGGTTGTGGTCACGATTATTGATAATAAAACACCAATAACAGCGGTAAATCATTGTGAAAGAATGCAGATGAAATGTAAATATCATCAAATTTATTTCAAATTAGGGTAAACACTCATAGTGTTTTGCAGAAATTGTAGATGTGGGGTCCGTCATATCCTCGCTACCTGGCTATTCATAATGCAAGGATGTATTATGAATAGCCTGGGAACCGAGGATGGGTCTGTCATAGTGTCATAATCATATGAAAAATAATAACATGTGCATATGTTTGAATATACTGGATTTTGCACATGTTTGAAAATGAAATAAAGCTTAATCAGTTATGGTCTTGCCATTCCTGTCAGAGAGTGTGTGAAAGGAATTGAAAAATGTAGTTTTGAGACGTGACAATGCAGTGAAAGAATGGAAACTTGGATAAGTTACCAGTGATATTTTGAAAGTTCTAATCTGTCTTACTTGTTAAGTTGTATACCAACACAAGTCGATCGTGTCAAGCAACAGCAAGGAGTACTACTGGTTGCAGCGGTGGGATACCTTGATAACATTTCCATTATCTGACCCATTCTTCCGAAAACTGGGTGAGGATATTAGTTTATCAGATTAGGATCTTCCCCCTAAAGATTATAGAACGCTTGTTTTAATCTTAGTGAGATTCAATGCAACATGGTTTTAGGCCTAAAAAGACAACGTCTCTGTTCACGCAAATTGGGTTGTTTATTCTAAAATTCAGATATCGGGATAGCCAGGTAAAAAGAACTCGCTGGCATAATGTTTGAACAGTAACGGAAGGCAGGTTTATAGATTTGTTTCATAAATAATTTATCTTAAGCTGAGAATTTTCGTTGTAAATTATCATAAATTCATTTATGTTTGTATTTTAGTTCATTCGAATTATGTTCAGTGTTGTTCAACTTTATTAGGGTGTAAATTCAACGCCTGTTGTCATTTATTTAGTTGTGTTGATCTTGAACGCTAGTTTGGTGGTGAGTGCGATAGATGTTTGGGAAGGCGAGACGCCTCCGGTGTCTAGAGGTGCTGAGAAGACAGGTCTAACAATCAGAGTCTTTGAAGCCTCGCTTTATTGACTGTGGGAGGTGATGTGTTGCTTGGTTAAACCTATGGGATTTGGAAGCTTATTATTACCACCAGGTAAATAGGACCGTCTACAGTACGACGGTGGCGTGGCAGCGCCGTTTTTCACAGCACCAGGTTTCACAGCGAACAGGGCCTCAGGGAGCCGGTCTTCACAGCGCCGGTCCTCACAGCACGTAGGCTTCAGGAAGCCAGTCTTCAGAGCGTGGGCCCTCAGAGAGCTTAAGGGTGCAGGGAGCATTATTTGAATGTGGCATCTCTTGAGTTTACTTCTCATACGTACACCAGCCTCCATTTGTGATTTTATAGTGATTCTTTTATACACAAACCATTGTCTGATCATCGTTTAAGTGTACATATTTTAATGTTACACAATGTAATGTTGGCAAGTAAGGCCAACGAGAAGCACATTTATTCTCGTTTGTATATATCTTGATTTTATCTAATCATCAGGACAGGTAGTCCCAAAGCAAAATTAACATGTAGCTCGGTAGAAACATTACAATGTCAATTAAACAAATACACAAATGTTGTTAATATACATTTTGGTATATTCGAACTGAGATATGATTATGCTGCCAGGCTATAACGATGTACCCCGGTGATTTGTATGTCGAAATGCACAGTCAAACGAAATGTTAGACATCCTCTCGCAAGTTTGTACGGAATTCAGACAGCTCCATCGCCTATAAACTAAATAATATGAAACGCGAAAACACGAAATGACGAAAGCACGATGGCGAAAAGGCGAGATCACGAAAATACGATGACAAAAACGCGAAAGTACGATGACGAAAACGCGAAAACACGATGCTGAAAGTGTGATATTATATCGCGTTTTCGTCATCGTGGTTTCCCGTTTTCGTCATCGTGTTTTCGCGTTTCGTGTCCTCGCGTTTTCGTAATCGTACTTTCGCGTTTTCGTGTTTTCGCGTTTTCATCATCGTGTTTTCGCGTTTTCGTACATTCACCTTCAGGTATACATGCGCAGTGGCAGAACTAAGTTAGTAATTTTTCGGGGCTTTACCGAACAAAGAGTCTATCTTTACCGGTGTGGTTATCCTATCAATTTAAATAGATTTCAGCGAAAAGTGTACTGATATTTAATATTTGTAACTAAACGTTACATATACACAGAATATGATATTTAATATTTTAATTGTGACATTTTATGAAATAGACACTTTTAAAAACGAAACTACCTCAGCGCTCACCAATTAAGTATCCTCTTATCCGTTTTTTACTTTTATTATTAGTATTATTATTTCGTTTTGTTTTATTTTATCTTATTTCAATATATAAATAACATTCATCAATTTATATGTAGCAATGAAGATATAAATATGACGGAATACATAATTTCATAAACTTTAATTGTCTCCCTAAGGTGATTTTATAATTATCCGTAAAACATATACTTATTCAATATGTCTGAGGTCTAAGAATAAAAATAAACAAGACGGATATTTCGTTGTAGGCATAGCCTATGTAATACTTACTTAGTTTTGGCACTGCGCATGCAAACCGGAAGGCGAAAACGCGAAAACACGATGACGAAAACGCGAAAACACGATGACGCGAAAGTACGATGACGAAAACACGATGACGAAAACGCTAAGTTACAATGATGAAAACGCGAAATTATTTCGCGTTTTCGTCATCGTGATTGCGCGTTTTCGTCATCGCACTTTCGCATTTTCATCATTGTGGTTTCGCGTTTTCATCATCGTACTTTTGTGATTTCGTGTTTTCGAGTTTTTTCACTCACAGGCGAATATGAAGATGGCCCTAACGGAATTCCGTAAGTTTGAGTATAGAAAACGTCAAATTAATTGAATAAAACTCGTGTTGTTTTTGAATGGCTCTAAAAATAATGACAAACCCATTATGTATAAAAATAAGGTTATGATGATCTTTATTGTTTTATTTATTGTTTTAGCAAACCTAAACTAACATCAAAGTAAGAAAAAGACATACATTTATTGAAATGTATTGTACATTGGACGGTATTTGAATTAAAAAACAACAACAAATTCCTTTACTCCTTATAAAACACAAAATAACTGATTTATTTTTACACATGAAATTAAATTCACACACACACACACACACACACACACACAGTGTTCAATGGACAACAATTAAACTGCTAAAATAGGTTGAAACTACATTTTTATACATTATAGTTTAGAGATTGGTATATACACTGGACGGTACTTGTTTTACAGGGAAAATCATTTAACAATTACAAACACGAAACAATTTAAATAATATTTACCAATATTTACACAACAGTCAACACAAACACATAAACAGGAGAGAGAGAGAGAGAGAGAGAGAGTGTGTGTGTTAAAGTTAATGCCTTTTTCATTTGTCTTAAACCAATCAAATTCATATCTCAGGTGCTCGGAACCTGGATAGGCTTTATATTTATATTTGAACATCATGGTTCACCTATATCTATATGTATTTTTTCCTTGTTGTTGTTTTGTGCCACACACACACTCAGACACACACACACACACACTATATATATATATATTTGTGTGTGTAAGAGTGGGCGATATCCCCATACAAATCGAGTTCTATTGTAGTTCCTGAAGCACATACATTTATATATGTATATATAGGATTTGACATGAACGAGTTCATTAAAGGCCCATTATTCTTCCAAAAGCAACGTATATTCTTCGGACAGAAAATCAAAGTGTGTGCTACTGAGTTGTTAAGAAATGTAATCTGTACATATTCGTTGACGAGATTTTTACTACAATACAAAAATAAGATAGACCTTTTTTGTTTAAGATCATTCAGCTGTTTACAAAAAAATCCTGATTTGCATATTCCACATATCTTCGTCAATTTATAGACATTCCTTATGTCTCCGTTAACTGATCATGAGTGCATAAATTGATGACGTAGTAAATAAACAAATTGTGATTAGGCGACGGTTTTTCAAATTCAAATTATTTCCGATTACATGCCGTCTTCGGGAATATTCGCCAATGCAAATTATAAACAATGAAAGTATTTTGACTTAATTTGATCAACACTTTCATTGTGTTGAATTGTTATGTTACAGCAGATATTTGCACATATGTACCATTTGTGTAAGTCTACAAAATGTCATTGCTATTTTATATTTTCTTTTTCATGAAATTTGTTTCATTATGAAATATCATGGACCTTTAATAATAACATTTTCATGTACGAGTTTAGTAAAATTCATGTCATATTCTTTTTATTATATCACCCATACTGACAGTAAGTCGCGATTATAACAACAAACAAACAATATCACGAATGAACGGAATATGAACGAATTACTATTCATAACATCAAAAAAGAAGTTTCAATTGATAACTGAAAATAACGATTTAACGTGTGTAATTCTAATACATCTTTTTAAACAAAGTTACTTGCATCAAACGAATTTAATCCAGCTATTCGAGTTCAACACACTATGAATATATAGAGATTACACGCGAATGACGCGAAGTGATGTAATTCGGCCTCACTGTCATATGTAACGTGTTAAATATAAGAAAATATGCGATTGTTATACAAGACTGGAAGCAGCTGTTTGATGTCATATGATAAAATATGTTACTCATTATGATTGCCGACATGGTATAGTTTTATGATTATGCAATGAATCAAGTGTGAGAAAAAGTAAAATAAAACAAAAATCCTACCTCCGAATTCCTGGGCATTGTATGATAATAATAATAATAATAATAATAAACAAACTTAACTAACATACATGTTAACCAATATTATACACTCATTGTAGCATGATTTACAAAGTGGATTCATTTTACTGACGAAATTACAACCAATTTGTTTACAAATAATATCATTAAGAATGGAATACAAATGAGGGACAGCGACATGCTATTCAGCGTTATCAGAAATATTTATTCACTAATATTTCACTACTTTAACATCATTACTTTTCGTGGGGGGGGGGGGGGGCTAAATTTTGTTGATTTCGTGGATGGTTTTATTCACTAATATTAAACCCTACGAAAACAGTCCAATTAATAGACCTCGCGTTTTCTGGAACATCAGTCCTGAGATAAATACACCAATGAACTTCACTTTAGCATATAATCATCGAAACTTCACGTGAACGAATAATGATAATAACTTGCATCATATCTTTCATTATCAGCCCTAATTATCAAATCGTGGTTCTTTTGGAAGTCTTCGTCGACTCTAGATCCGAATGCGAATACATATACTTCCAACCCCGCCTTGAAGATTTTATTTACCTTTATTTGTCATTGGCCAAACACAGATAACCTCAAATGGAATTAATAGAAACCAAGTAATTTCTCGTTTCTTAATAGATGCAACTGAAAAGAATTGCATGAACTAACATTATTAAAACGCGAGATGTTATATTGATTCTAAAAGTGATCATATCATAAAACAAGAATATGTCGAACTAAAATCACACACAATTGTAAAAAAAAAACTTCGAGGCAGTATTGGTCGTGATTAATAAATAGTAAGAATGACATTCATTGACCTCTTTGTGTGCATAGTAACTTCCCGACCTACTTTCATATGATGGCAGTTCTGAATACCAACATATATTCTATATATGCATGTTAATATACATGTATAAGAAATATATAAACAAATGTAAAGTCAAAAGCGAAATGCCATCGTATGAGCTATATTTGCAAGAATTGATACGATATAAAAATCTTGAAATATCTTCCTTATACCTATACTCTGCAGAAAAGGCAAGAAGAACTGAATCAAATTGGTCTCATATCAAAAATATTTTAAAATTTGCTATATAACTAAATGTTGTGCATTTATTTATTGTCCTCGACGCCGACGACCTTCACAATATTTAGATATATATGTTTAGCCGATACTTAAACATTGTAATAAGGTGATCAATCGCTGTAAACATAGTATGTAATAATGTGTAATTTGTATAAAAAAAACATGTATGTAAATCTTTCTTCCAGAAATAAAATGTTAAAAACAAAAAAAAACTTCCCGACCTACTCACTGTATTTTCCTTTCATGACAAGGTCAACTTCTCACAAAACTATAGAAATATCCAGACGCAAGTGCATCCTATAGTTTTGGCAATGATTCTCTTTTTTGCTGTGGTGAGTTCATATTCAAATATTTCATATCTAGCAAATATTGCTTCAAATGTTATACATTTAAAATCCGAGTGACATGCATATTTCGCCATTGATTAATATTAATTCGAACATTATTAAATTGGTCTTGCTTCTGATAACAATTAGGAATAGAAGCGTTGAATATCAAATAGTATCGATCTGAACGTTTGAGGTGAATTATAGTTAAAATGTGTACATATAAAAATAAAAAAATGCATTAAGAAGTCTGTACGACATTTAGTGTCTATATAATTTATCATAATCTCTGCATATTGTAAACAATCCTATTCCAAGCATCTGTATGGCAACGGACCTGTTATATTTATTCATATAATAAAGATATTCCTCATACTGATGATGTGTAGGTGTGCGCTTCATATGTTCCCTGTAACGATCTTCGGCCTGCTGATGTCTCCTCCGAGATGCAACTGTCTCCTTCATATATCCGTGGCTTTCTTTATCTCTTTTGATTTGGTTTTGATTTCTTGGAAATATGCGTGTTTCGGCATCTTCTGCATGCTTCTGAGGAAAAAAAGGCGCTTTTTTCACAGGAAAAGCTTCGAATGGTCTTTTCAATGCCGTGGATGGTCTTCTCATTCCTTGAGCTACGCCTTTTGCAAGAATAGGACCATTTGCATGCAGCAACAGAGGTGGCCATACTATGAAGTCTACCTCCGTGCCACTTGATGTGAACTCTTTGTAAAGCTTTTTGTTAAACTCATCTCCGTGTTTAGCGGTTGGACCAAACTTTAGTGGAGGGTCGTGTTGCACCATCACCCAGCAAATATTGATGCACTCTCGGACATACTCGGGCACGTAAATGACGTGTGTTTGACCTCCCGGCTGTTTAATAAATTTCTGAAATAAATGAATAAAGGTGTATAAACTTAATGTTAAAATCACAAAAACTCATATTTGATAACAACATCGCCAGAAAATCATTATTCATGTAAGAGTGGCCAATACTGTTATTTACGTATTAAAATAAAAAAAATCCCAAAATGAGTACCATTAATTAAAGATACCAAACAAAATATTTCACCTCTAGTAAGTATTCGGCACTGTTAGGAGCGATGCATTTCTTGAAATCCTTCAACTGTTTTGTCATCTCTTCTGGGAATATCACTGAAGTCTGTAATATAATAAAACATTCGGGGGGAAATCACACACACATACACGGACACACACACATTAAGATTTGCAACTGTAGAATACGAATTAAGATACTGACAATATTATGAAAATGTCCGATATGAAGAAAGTTTAATTTTAGTTATGATTTTATCAAAATACGGTCTCTTCCTGTGTTCAGTCAACTCATTGACATTGATGTCAGCTATGTAAACCCACCTTTCTTGTTCTGAAGAATGCCTCTCTTAATTCGGCGTCCTGCTTTTTTGCCTCGGCATCACAGAACTGCTTGCAGTCCTGAACAAAAAACAAGAAGAATTCATTATTTAAAATACTCTCCTAAAATTAGAAGAAATAACAAATAATAACGAGAATCTCAATAGTATTTGGGAATGTCTTGGTTTTACTTTTTTCACACTGTTAGTGTGGGAGAGTATGCTGAGTATTTCACCAACAAAACATTCCGACTACTAATTATTCCTATGGAAGTGTTATATGTAAGAAATACAAGTACATGTAGTATATTTAATCGAATAAGTTACATTTAAATTAAGAATACAAGGACGTTACCATGAGGATATCCAGTAAAATGGAAATGCATTTTCTTTCTTTTTCATCTGGATCTCTGATGTAGGAGAATCTGGATTGGATAACTTCCATCGCATCTGTCCACTGGTTATCATAAAGTTCGAGGAACCTCTCACCAAGTTTTGTGGGTCTGTTCTTGTCACTGAGGTCAGCAATATCAGGATTGCCGTCGAGAAGTTTGTCTCCCATCATTTTACTGAGACTGTGAACACGGTAAAGCACATTTTAGAAATGGTATGTATGACATATCAGGACGTTTAAATTAGGGGTGATCAGAACATAAA
>CM037782.1:72716877-72766877 GCA_021229015.1 Solen grandis
GGTTCCCCAGGCATTTCTTGACTTTGAAATAGATAGGTAAACATCTAGTATCTTAAATAATCAAATACCTTGTCAATTTCTACACATACACAGCAACAGATAGAATGTATACATCAGGTTCGCTAGTACTGAAGAAAAATAATGACCTACTAAGGTATGCAACTTTATGAATGAAAGGTTTATGACCCTTACTCTGGATTATTATGGAACAAACAGAGAGCGGTTTCAACTACCTCTGTAGCAACAGTGTGTGGAGTTTTTGTCATCATATGACTTCAGAAACGCTAGGTTTAGAATTATAGCTATTTCGCCGTCTCTCAGCGCATTGTGCGCTTTGATTCTACACCCCCTCGGTGATGTTGGTGAAGACGTTGTCTCCTGACAAATAAACTCGGCAAGTGTTGTCATATTGCACGGGAAAACGATATTTTCGTCAACGCCCATTTCAGGGAAATCGGTTTAATATAGAAAAAGGTATCTCCAAAACAGGTGCTTTCGATACCATGTAACACGTTCTGCAACATTACGTCTTCACTAGTTCATGGTTCAGCCTTTGCAGTGAGAGAATCTTGATTAGTCATTTGACGACACAAGAAAAATAGAAATTCTAAACATAGTTTTTTTTTATATAATTCTAAAAAATAGCTTCAATATCGTTCCTGGCGCTATTGCCTGAGGTGGAGAAACCACACATTTTTCTTACAAACACGGAATGTTGCAAGGGTGATCATGTGCTTTATATGAGTATTGATAGGCGTAGTTAAAAATCAGATTCTTAATCAATGACCATATGCGAACGAGCTGCTTTAAATCACATAGCTTTTTCAAAGTGTTTTCATTTATAAGGCTCAAAACATATGAATAGAAAAAAAATATCCATAGAAATAAATAACTAATTTAGATGATGGCTTATAATAATTAGTCCAAAATTTGCTTTAACATGACAGGTGAAAGAAAATACAGTTACAGTTGAAAATATACGGATATAACTATATCCTAAATATAGTTGCAACTGTAGTCATTTTATATTTAGTTGAAATAATTACCTGATTTATTGTAAACATTCTAATCTGTTTCAAGGAAATTCAGTCGATTTCTAGCACAGAGAAACTTTTGCATGGGCAACACTTCGAACTGTTACATCAATACGTAGTACGAGCTGAACTGTTGACAAAAAATAATGAATTCTTCAGGAATGAATTGTTGTTATTTTATATGTGCAATTTAATTATGAAATGATTGATCAGGTAATGAAACAGTTATTTCATGTAAATATGTTTAACAGTGAAAAACTGTTGTCACTTGCTGTCGAACTATATTGAGATATGCTGTATATAAAATGACCCATTCATAATTACAGCCACAACTGTATCTCAGATATTGTTTCATGTATATATTTGTAGGTAAAACTACATTTGAGATGCACTCTCAACTGTTAACTTGCAGATGCAACTATATTTTCTTATACATGTCGGGTCAATTCTGACACAAATGGTACGCCATATAAACTTAATGTCTAGACCCGCCCTATTAAAATTTTGTTCACGACACAAATTGTACACCCTATTAACTTATTCTCCAGACCCGCCCTATTGTGTTCCAGGAGAATGTATTTGTTTGTCTGGATACCATGGAGCTGACTGCAGTATTGCCGGTGTGGATCTGATAGACGTGGACTATATTGAGGGCGGCAACCTCTGTGACTTGTCTGAGGGTGGGGAGTGTAGGTGTTTCTATGTCTACACGTCACAGCTCGTCGATAACTTCACATGTCAGTTCTCCAAGAGAGAGGTAATCTGACATTTTTTTGACATTTGTCGTTGTAGTAAAAAAGATTTTGGAAGTTTTTTAATGTGGTTCGTTTAATTTCAAACAAAGTGTAGAGAAATTTGGTTATATCAGATTTAGTTAGGTTAATTTATACTGTTGTGGGTAGTTTCGGTTCATGTTGGTACACAGTGGAAGAGTTACACAGTTACTGAAGTACATCGTACAAGTGTTTTATAAGCATTACGGTTATTTTTGGACGATTTTGGTAATATGGGTCATTTCGGTTCATTGTAGACGGTCATTGAACAAGGTAATTTTAGCGATCATTATAATTTGAGCCTAATACTGTGAGTTCTGACGACAGTATTTCGCAAACTTCAGAATATATGTTGTCCTTCAAAATTGCATGGACTAATCATCAACACATTGTAGGTTGATAGTGATTTTAACGTTAGCTCGACTTCAACCACCACTGTGACAGGCGAGCGGTACGACATTTTCTCCGGGTTTTGCTGTCTGTCGGTCACCAGAAAAAAGAGGTCGACTAGTGCCACGTTTGCGACAATCTATGATATCACCCTTAGTAACAGCGGTTCCAACTTTGGGGCGGCCTTTACTGTTGCCCTATACGACTCCACCTGCCAGACGGCCTCAGTTAACAATGACAACACTACAAGCATCCAGCTGATGGTACTTATTGTAATTTTAAACATTTTAGTAATGAGGACAATGAATTTTAAACTCTTTACATTTTTATTCAGACTGAATCAACAGATTATCCAATGCGAGTATAACGGAACTTTCGCATGTTTTCACATTTATTCAGAGTGATTAGCTGGACGTCGATATATGACTAAAATATTGTCGCAGCGACGGTAATCTAAAAAAAATCAGTTAATCCAAATTGAATCAATAGGTTGTTGTTGTATTGGGGTTTACCGTCGCTGCGATAGTATTTCAATCATATAGCGACGTCCAGCTAATTACAGGTGGAGGAAGACACCGAGTACACAGAGGTACCCGGGTAGAACCACCGACCTACCGCAAGCCAGCTGGAAGGCTTCCTCACATGAAAAATTCGAAGGGGATTCGAACCCACAGCGGTGAGGGACTGAGAGATTTGTAGTCCACGACTGTAACCCCTCGGCCACGGCGGCCCCCTGAATCAATAGGGTATCTAATGCTAAGATAACAGAACTTTCGCATGTTTACACATTTATTTAGTAAGTATCACCAGATAATGCAATTCGAAGATACAGAACTTTTGCATGTTTACACATTTATTCAAAATGAATTACCAGATTATCCAAAAGCTGCATTGATATGAGGACAAAGGTTCTTTCCTGCATAAATATACATGTATATTGAAATTAAAATATCAGGCTGACATATAACCACAATGGGATACTATCGATGGCTCATATAGTTTTGACAAAACAACAATGCTTGCGATTTCGGTTTGATCAGTAGTTGAATAAGTATTGCAGAAAACAACAACAATAACAACAACAACAACAACATTGGATTGCATGCCATTACTGTTTGTGAGCAACTGATTTAACCATGACCTTGAAATGTGGTTTTAAAAATTTACATTAAAAGATCCATTACATGGGAATTAAGTGTATCAGATATTGGTGGAATAGTATGTATTTTCTTAATCTCTCAACCATATTTACCAAATTATTCATATGTGTTCAAAGACTCGCTAAACAAGTTACAAGTAGTTCTTGCAATAAATATGAGTATTTCAAAAAAGAACTTGGTGTATGACGTCATTTTAAGCTGACGCGAAAAACATAATTTGCATCGTTTCAGAGGGAAAACTGCTGTAAGTATTTTATTTCTTTATCAATTTTAATGCTATGTAGCACATTGTGTCCTATGCATAGGTCCCACTGATTCTTTCGTCAGTTGTACAGTTTTCTTAACATTCAGGGAAACCTTCCGAGAAATTTTGTTTGCTAACATGTAAAGCACATCGCTAAAATGTTTTCCCGAATGTAGGGAAATACTGTACACCTGACAAAAGAATCATAAGGGCTTTTGTGTAGTGCACAATTTTCGCTTCGTATGCGCTACATTCCATTAGAATTGATAAAGAATAAAAACAGCAGTTTTTCCCTTTGAATAGATGCAGACTATGTTTTTCGCGTTCGATTAAGATAACGTCATATACCACGAGGTATGACCACACTGTTTCTTGAAAATGTTTATTCAATGAAGAAATCAATTGAAATATCTTAAGAGAAAATTACGATAGTATCTTTCAGTAGTCCGTTACAAAACAGTGAACATAATAAAATGGTAATATTCACTGTTTGAAACATCGAAAATCATTTTATAAAACAGGAGAGCATATACATTTTTTTAAACCTTACTTTAACTTTCAAATTTTTAAAGCATGTACGAGGTAAAAAGTGTGTACGTTGACATCCTTACACTTCTGTCGGTTTCGATGTGGTTTTTTTTTTTTTTTTTTTTTTTTTTTTTGTGCGTGCGTGTGAATCCCTGCATTCGGAAGTATCTAGGAATAGTAAAAGCGCATTTGTCACCTTCAAGACCTATTCAAACCTGTTGTAACGTATAGGCATGGTACTTATGGTCGTTTTTATTAGAATTTAGTCTGAAGTGTGTATGTTTTACAAATATACAATTTATGCCATGTTTGGAAAATATTGTTTGAATGTTCTCAAAAACTAAAAGGTGCCGAGGCATTGCTTACATCTTTGGAAAGCTTATGAACTGGTGCGGTCGGTAGGCTTGGTCTTAGATTTAGGAGCGTGATAATATTGTTGAAACATGAGAAAAACTTACCCGATCCGTGCAGATTCCGGTGTGTACGTTCGAATTTGTGTTTCAAACAGTGACGTTGTAAAAACTGCTTTCCCATACTGATGAATATTCGTGAAAAAATTTATGATTTGATAAATATTGTTATATTGAACCTTGAATGGTTGATTCTATATCAAACAATATTTTATTTCATTTTTCGTGCAGACCGTGTATAATCTTGGTAACAACATTGTAAATACAGAGGAGACCGTGGACAGGAAATGTAACATTGACATTTTCACCTTAAAATAATAAATGACATTTTGATAGTCGACTTTGTACAACCACATGTCATATGTCACAATGAACACAATAAATATTTTACCAGTCGCTAATATGTGAGTTGAACACTGAGCTCAAACGTCTAGTAAAGTTTACCACATTTATTTTTCAGAATGGTTATTGTTTCATCGATGGACAATGTGTTGTCGATGGTGACCTTCACATTAACGAAGCATGCTTTGGATGTAACACATCTTTAAATTCGTTTAGATGGACAGTTGGTAAGCGTCATAAATTTACATTTTGTTACAAGGGATTGATGATAAAATACTGATGTAGCTACGAATAAATGAAGTTTAACATTTTCTTTGTTTTTTCGAATATACGAACTAAAAGGTATTATCCACCCTTCCTATGGACAACCTTTTCAATATGGCGTCATACATTTCTGGACCAATTCAATGCATCAAATGGTAATTACTAATATTCCGTTATTAAAACTGCCTTAAAAATGTCACTTTGCAATGTACTAATCTTGGACAGCAATTTTATCTACTACATTATATTTCTGAAGAGAAATATGCCTTTTGTAACCCAGTGTGCGACGACTCGAAGGTCGACAACCAGGTTGTCATAGTGATAGCCATTGTTGGTGGCATCCTGTTACTCGTCGTCCTCGTACTAGTCGTGACTTGTGTCTTGTGGAAAAGAAATGCAGGGGAAAAAGCAGGCATACTCCGTAAGTATTTCAGTTAATAGAAGTATTAAAATGTTAATTAAATGTTTCATAATCTGACTTGACTATTTGACTTGACGATAAGAGTTTACGGTCGCTTTGACAGTATTTCAGTCATACAGCGACGTCCAGCTAATTACAGGTGGAGGAAGACCCGAATGCACGGTGGCATCCGGGTAGAACCACCGACCTACCGCAAGCCAGCTGGAAGGCTTTCTCACATAAAAATCCGAATGACCCTGCCGGGAGAATGGGAAGTATGTTTATTAGTAAAAAAATTTGTTTTATTCGAACCCACGTGGTGGTCTTAATCTGAAATTTTTGTTATGTGTAGCAATTTTCAAACTCTGTTTTTGAAGAAATATTTTTTTGTGTGTGTTTGGGAAGTAAATTTAAAAAAAAATCAAATTTTGTGTTTTGTATAGTAAATCAAAATATTTGTTTTGTGTAGTAAATAAAAATTGTTTTGTGTTGTGAATAGAAAAATGTGTGCTTTGTGTCGTGAATTTAAAATTTTGTGCTTGCTGTAGTAAACCATTTTTTTCTTGGTGCGATTAATATGGCGTAGTAATTTAACAATTAGTATTTTGCGTAGAAAGTAGTTCCTGTGTTTGCTGTAGTTAATCTGGTAAAATACAAATGTATTTGGTATAGAGCTAGTATTTTTCAATACACATATTAGTACTATCTGACCTCTGTTAATTACGCAGAACTATTGGCCACAGTCAAACAAGTTTACAGTCCGACAACAGGGAAAGGTACGCATGCTACATGTTTTATACCTAACTTTATAACGGTGACTGTTGTTAGGTAATATTTCAGCTTTATATACGTTTATCATTTAACAAGATGAATTTGTCTGGTATTGCTTTCTTTTGTGTTTTTACAATGTGATTGATGTGTTCAACTATAAATGTATTTATTAAGTTTTGATTTATTAATATGTGTTTGAGAGAGAGAGAAAGAGAGAGAGAGAGATGTATGTGTGTGTGTGTGTGTGTGTGAGAGAGAGAGAGAGAGAGAATTGTGTGTTGTGTTTGTTTGTGAGTGTGTTTATAAGAGAGAGAGAGAGAGAGAGAGAGAGCGATGTATGTGTGTGTGAGAGAGAGAGAGAGAGAGAGAAAGAGAGAGAGATGTTTTGTGTGTGCGTGTTGGTCTATGTGTCGTTTACCACATGTATGATGTCATGTTATTTACTATATCATAAATATGCTTAACTAATAAAACAATATAATTCATGAATTATAACTATAAATTTTCTAGACATGAGCGTCCAATGTCAGCAGGTGGGAAATCGATCGGTGCAGTTTCCATTCACTTTGATAAGTAAGTGTTTTTTTTTCTTCAATTTTCAAGTTTTTATGTTTATTCAAACCAGAAGGTCATTGACTCAAAAACAAATCCAATTAATTTTTTTCACACACGCACACACGCAGAAGCAAGTAAAATTAATGTAATTTTAAAATACAAATTATGAAGAAGATGAAAAAGAAGAAGAGAGAGACTCAAACCTAACATATTTGAAATGTCAGTTATATACATTTTACATAACTGTGACACAAAAAAATCATTAAGAACTTTTAAAAAGTTAAAGATAAATTATCAATTTGTTTTATAAAAAGAATGGTTGCCGAGGAACGGATGCACGTTTCCTAACCACATACATGCTTACATATCTAAAATGTTTTACAGATATTTAAATATTTAATCACTGAAAAACTTTAACCTTAGCCTTAACTTCTAGATTTATTTCCATACCAGTCATCAAACTTCACATACTTGTTCACTATGACAACGGCTAGATTCTCATCAAGGGCCACAAAATTTAGGTTCATTTTAACCTAATCTATATCTCCCGGTGCTCTTATTAGTCCCCTACCGGTGTGTACACTGGGGGGCACTACAGGTTTGCCCTCCGTCTGTCCGTCCGGATGTCCGGAAATCTGGATCCTACGATTACTTAAAAACCGTTTAAGATAATATTATAAGATAGATGGTAGTATCGAGATTCTGCACGTCACTTTGTGTTTTTTTTTCTCGGACCAAAATTCTTGTTGCTATGGTAACGGGAAAAATATGCACCTCGCCGGTAGGGTGCTCAAGTGTTGCGCGCAACACAAGTTACTTGTTTAGTCTGGCCTGCCAGAACTAGATATTTTGCGGAGCCTATATATTGTCAATCAATTATTGTTTTCATTCAAGGGAAGAATTGTAGCTAAACAGTTCGTTCATAAGATATAACTTAACCTACTGAACTATTTAAATTGAGTTTCATGATGTAAAGAATTCCAAAGGTAGGCGGATTGCAAATTATTATTGTGTTTCTTAAATTGACTCTATTTTCTATGACACCAGCACAAGTTACTGTGATCTGGGTGAACACACAAAGAAGGGGACGACAGTCAATACGAGACCTTGGATGAGCCCGACAAGTGGTATAGTGCCTCCAAAGTGGACCAAAGCAGTTCCGAGTATAACACAACTGACACCGCAACTTATCAGAATCAACCTAGCGATGCCACTTCCCATCTCTTTACAGCCAAAAAATCCACTACAAAACCTTAACACTGTATTGACTGTTATTATGGGCGTACCTGAGCATATTTTGGCTGCTGTAGGATTTTGCTATTTACATCGATGTTTTCAGCGGCTTTTAGCCATTCAGAAATGACCAGAAATTTATTTCTAAACGCACCTGCTTAAATGCGGTGTTATCAGTGGTCCTATCAAAAATGTAACTGGATATTAAAACTATGTACAAAATCAGAGATACGTACTGTTTGCTATGTAATGGTACCGGAATAAAAAACAACAACAATTTTACGTTACAGCTAGTGACTAAGAATGTCGCTGACGTAACATCAAAATTGCGCAGCAATGCTACTAATGGAGTTAGATTTGGGAATTCAGGCTTCATGGCAGATAATGCATTCATAAGCTATATTTCTGTGTTAATGTTGATATTTGAATGTCATTTTCGTTTTGATTTCTTTACATTTCCAAACGAACTGCGTACGTACATGTATGCCTATATTTCTGCAGTAAGAACTTGTATTTCAAACAAACGTGGTTGTTTATTAGTACGAAAAAAAAAACAACAACAACAACTGCATCATGAACGGAGCTTTAATAATAATATCATTATTAAGGGTCTTCTTTTTCATTTATTGCAATTAATTCTGCAAAAAAAATGTAAAAGTTAGTTAAAAGTTAAACATGCAATCCGAAATATGATCATCTTGGTTAAGTTTTAATGTGAGTTACTTTAATTCTGATACTTGTATAATTTAGGTAGTACTTCGCACTGTGCCAATAACCGGAAGTCAATACTGCCATGCCGGAAGTACCTGTATTAACAAAATAGGCGAGCTCTCTTCCTTTTCTACATGTATGATTAGTTTCACGTTTTCGTTGTGAAAGATCGATTCACGCTTTTAAGCTTTAGATAATAACGCCCCCACCACGGTTTTGCTTATAAATCTCACATATTTTGCAAATATACAATGTTTCAAGTGTTTTGCTTCCATTGGCAGTGTCATTAGCGATAACTTAATTATCAACTGAAAATTGTACCCTATACATGATTACTGAGTGATGTACAGTATTTATAACATTGAGAAAACCTTCAGAATAAGTGAAAATTTGTTTGTTATCGCGAAGAGCACATCACTAATAGTGTTTCCCAGAATGAAAGGAAAAACCTGTGCATTTAAAAATAAATAAAAAAATGGCCTATTTGTATTGCACAATTTATTTTCCGCTTCGCATGTGTTATATCCCATTAAATTGATAGACCTTACACTCTTAAAGCATTTTTCTCCTCCTATGCTGCTTCCGACAACGTTAAATGACTTCACATATTACGTAGGCTGGGCGCACTGTGAGCAGTACGGTACCCATTATTTCTTAGTATTGGCGGTGGACTTATTAAACAGGATTACTTGCAACGGTGTTCTGTGGTAACACACATCTTTGAATCGCACAACATTTCCTGACTATATTTAGACATCTATATTTAGATTTCCCTCCTTTTTACTACGCGGAGATATAGTTCCAAATTTTGTTTTCTGTCGTTTCACTAAGTGGTGATAATTTTCATGTTTATTTCAGTACGATTGTGTTATGGAAATCAAAACTGAATCAATATACATGTATTTTGTTAATCGATGTTGGAGATAACGTGTTTGATAAACTGTGAGAACAAAGAAAGTACGAAAGCGAAACAATCGCACCTCATTCGCAGATATTTTGAAGTATAAATGGCTGGTATTTCAAGCGCCAGGTAACAAATACATCCGATAAAATGTTTTGAACGAGGTCAGTAGGTAAAATAGTTAGGCTGTTCGCTATTCAGGCGAAAAGGGATGTGGAGTCGAATCACTGTCGGAGAACATTTATAGAATATTTTTTTTTAATATTATAATTTATAATTTAGAGTTTTCCTATTTATCTTTCGAGTTTATGTTGTGTGGGTTTTATACGAACGCTCGGAAGGAAATCGCTGCAGTCTGGAATGGGTATTAATCACGATATAGCAAAAGGTATATGATTGTGAAAAGCAGGGTATATGGCCCTAGGCTAAGACAACCTCATATTTATTATATTCCATTGATGCAACTATTATCCTCCCAATTGGAAATTAAAACACACACCTTTAAATATATAACAGCAATGAGTCCTTTTTTTATTGTATCTTCTTTTTGTGTGTTAAGCTTGGTTTATTTTATTTAATTTGAATTTTTTAATGCCATTTTATGCCATCAAATGCTTACAGTTAGCCAGTTCACCTAACAACTCTTTCTCGGAGTTCTGAAAGTACTGAAACTTATACATGCATATCTGTAGTTAACTAAGTACAGCGGTGGAAGACGGCTGACCATCAGAAAGAAATTATTTATCACGAATACCGTGCCCGACCCAAGACAAACGCCACCAAGGCCAGTTTATTCATTTGAATCACTTGGTCCTTATCCTGTAAGAGGGCACTGGGACATGATATAACTCCTATCTATTCAGACGAATCCCAACAATAAAAAACATTCCTGCGATTTCACGGGACTTTTTCTAGTGCTGTATAAACATAGAAGGCTTGTGGCGTGCGTTATTTTCTGATATATGCAGTGTTCAAAGTTGACGTAAATGTATGGCGTCACATGACTTATTAAGTAGAGCGTAATTAAATAAACCGACTCATTTGTATCACTTAAAACTTCAAAGTCTAGTTAAGGTGTTGACGTTTTGCGTGTTATATCGCAGAATAATGCATGGTGTTGCGTTCAGATGCTTTGTAATTAATCACACACGTCTGTTGACTTCGTGATTAGATTCTTACGCATCCACATTTAACACCGTGCATTATTATACGATATAGCACTCAAAACAAAACTCAATTTCCTAAATTACGTATCTTAATAACATTCTATTCTAGCCAACTATGAATTGTAGTGGCGACTTTTTTTTGTTTGTTTCTTACTGCTTTATTTAAGGTGGAAACCAAATATAGGAGATTGTTTTCTTTGTATCCTGCCTTTGTTGAATATATTGGTTGTTTCTATTGCTTGACCGATTTCGAGCCAACATTTATATTTTTGTATTTTCATGTAACCAGTTTCATGTTTGACATAAATATTATATAAAATAACTATTTTGGTTTGCATTTTATTATTTCTATACCAGTGTTGGTGTATGTTCATATTGTCCAAAATATGGTTAGTGAATGTCCTCCATTTTACTCAATTTCGTTGGGGGACATGCAATTAAGGGTTTGTCCATCGGTTATATTTTATTATATACAGACAAAATTGTTTATTTATTTATAAATATTATATTCTCTGATTATATAATAGAATATATTTAATGACAATATAACTTTTTTTCTCTAATATTTCTTCAGTCAGAGTGTACTTTATTGAAAGTCACAATACGTTTTAACAACCCAATTTTTTTTTTTTTTTGGGGGGGGGACAAAATTTGCCTTCACAATTCATTACCGTTATCATCTAGATATGAGTTCGATATAAAGTTGAGTTATCTATAGTAGCTATAGTCTTGTTATTCTAGTCATAACTCTTCAGGTAATATACAAGAGGTGATCATTATATTTGAGAACTTTACTATAAAATTATCAATTTCAACCACAGGTCAATAAAACTTTACTCCTTTTCAAAGTAGACCCCGTGTAACCTAATGCACTTGTTATATCTCTCCAACCAAGAATCAAAGAACCGTCACGTGACACCACTCTCAACGCCGCCGAAATAGCACTACCAAGCTTTTCCCGAGACTCAAATCTATGACTTTAAAATTTGGAAAGAGAAAGACACCACGGACAGCCAAATCTGGACTATACGGTGGATGTTGTAGAGGCTCGATGTTTAATTTTGTCTTTTTTGGCCCTTACATCACGCATGTCTTTAATAGCCCGACAGTGTTTGTTCGGAGTATGGCGGAGTAAGACTCATCATCGATTGTAGTTTTTCTCAGGTTCAATGTGATTAATAACTATTCCCGAAATATCACAGAAAATGGTTGACATAATTTGGAAAGACGCGCTTTTACAGCTGCAGATGGAGAGGAATTATGCTTCCAAATTCCGTTGCTTACTTTCCGACTGAAAGAAGTGGAACCAAGTTTCATCACATGTTATTATGTTCACGGTGGATCACCGTACACCGGATATAGCTGGCCAAATGAACAGAAAACAAAGATTGCGCTTGCAGTCACATCAATACTTTTACATGTTATAGACATCAACAAAACGTGAAAAATGCATTTCCTATTTATATGTCCAGAGTTAGTGTACTGAGTATAGATATGATTTTTAAAAAAAAATGTACGGGGTATAGTTTTAATATGTATCGGATATAGCTTTGTCTGAAGTCGAGAGGGGATCTATTATTGTTAAAACGGTGCGTGTAATAGATATTTAAAGATATGGAAAATTATGGTGGATATACTCGGACAAACGTATGTCTAAAATATAAGATATGCGTATGATAAAATCATTTAACGGTTTGTTGCTGAATATAGCCTTGGGAAATAACAACACTAAGTTCGATTTCTCCATGCTAAATATAGTTTCCATTGACAATGAATTTCTCATACGTGCACTAATCTTTGAGAAGCCGTTTATTTGGATTAACGCAATTAATCTTCGAATTGTTTGAGAAACTTACATCAAATACTAGAGAAATATAGGGATAGAAAGAGACAAAAGATATATTTTGTAAATATGGGTAACGGAGCCTTCATTGGATAACAACATAACAAAAAGAAAGTAAATGCTAATTAAAATTTTAATTTGATATAAAACTGCACAAATCAACCTAATTAAGATACTACCTACTAAACGACGGTATCCGGTCTCCGATCTCGGACCGTCTTTTAGTAAATTCCTCTTCTCTAGTACGCTACATTTCATTGTCTGACTATATCCGGTTGACAAATGATTCTCGTATATAAGAATGTATTTACAAACCAATGACATAATAAAAAAAGTTATTTGAAAGTGAAAGTTGATCGTTTACAAAATAAATCCAAATTTCAAAAGTGCTTTTACCGTAAAGGACGAAATGGTTATAAGATGTTGACATTATTTTGGATACTTTATAAAATATCCCATCAATGTGAGACCTCTAAACAGTAGGCACCTGCATCAGGCGGTTTTCTTAAAACTAGAGCTCCGCAGAGCGGTGCCAATGCTCGTCTGTTTTACATGTCAACAACGGGGTGCCATATTTGAGATTTAATGTTTGAAAACCGTAAGGTATAAAGAGTATTTGTTAAGTAAATATTAAGAAAAAAATATTACATTGTGTAGAAGAAATGTAATTGCTTTGAATAAAAACATTAAAAAAATCTAAGTTAAAAAAGGGCATAACATTCCTTTCAGAATAATGCCCATTGGCTTTCAACTGCACATTGTCATGATTATCAAGTTGATCAAGTTTCGTTGTTATATCTTTCATAGTTTTCAAATCAATTAACTCATTAAGCAATTTTGATTAAAATTCAAAGTTAAAAAGGGACCGAAAATATAGCTTTTAGAATAATACCCTTTGTCTGAAAACTGCGCCTTGTCATGATTATCAATTATTTCAAGTTTTATATTGATACCTTAGATAGTTTTTTTTTTAAAACACTCTACTTAATAAGCAATTTGTCCAATATTCTAAGTTACAAATGGGCATAACTCCAAAAATATTGCTTTCAGAATAATGCCCATTGTCTTATATATCTGCGCCTTGTCATGATTATCAAGTATTTCAAGTTTATTGATACCTTTCATAGTTTTAAATACATTCTACTTAATAAGCAATGTTGACCAATAGTCTAAGTTAAAAAGGGGCATAACTCCAAAAAACATAGCTTTCAGAATAATACACATTGTTTTACATCTACGTCTTCTCATGATTAGCAAGTATTCTAATTTTTTGTTGTTGCTAACTTTCGTAGTTTTCAAAACATTTTACTTAGTAAGCAATATTTACTAAAATTCTAAGTGAAAAAGGGGCATAACTTTTAAAATATAGATTTCAGAATAATGCCCCTTGTCCTTCAACTGCGCCTTATCATGATTATAAGGCGCAGTTGACATCAACAGAAACACTGAACAAAATTTGTCAGTACATAAAAGACGTAGTGCTTACATTTTTTATTATTATTTTAAGCCCAACATCAGACTAGCAACACCAACACACAAGTTTCTGATCAAAAACTAATCGAAATATTTGATCGAATGTCAGATTCATAGTTAAAAAAAAATCTTACTTATTTTTTATATATTTTCTTTATATATGATTTTGACATTTTATTCGATCAAACTTGCATACTAGTATCAGGACATTAACGTATTTTCACTTCGTAATTTTTTATTCAGTATACAATATAATATTATGAGCTTTGTTGACCAGTTGTAAACCATCTTGTATATTTCAAACTGGATATTTAATGTTCGAACTATTTCACTTCTATACTAAATGAAACTGTTTGTTGAATTACTATGTACCAAAGACTAATGTTTCCGCGAGAAAAACAACAACAACAACAACAAAAAACCGGTGTTGTCGCGTTATCGACTCTAGTTTCTGATATTATATTTAGAATTACTGCGGTGTTCAAGGTTTACTACAGTTTTAACAATGCAATACATGTGATTTATTTAAATTGCTTGTTTATTCATATGATTCCAAATGTATGTGTGATTACATACCGTAAACACTCATGTATTGTGCGCACTCATGTATAGTGCGCATCCAGAGTTTGAGGTTCAAAACCATGGTAAAAATCTATTTCCCTTCTATAATGCGCACTCATTTATCTATTAGGATTTACATTTATATATGTTTGTGTTAACGTATGTGTATATGTTTATATTTACCCATAAAATTACTCGTACGTTTCTCTAGCATTTCGTTAGGGTAACAAACAAGAGTGGAAGAATTTTCTTCTTGGCTTTTGTCTATGTATGAGCGTATGAACATCTATTTGTGTGTGTGTGTGGGGGGGGGGGGGGTATTATGAGTATTACGAGTATTATGAGAATGTAGCATATGTGTGTTTATTTTCATATGTGTGTAAATGTATATAAAATTTTATACATGTTGTATTCACATTACCTGCCATCATGTAAAATTGCCACATGGGTCTATGGCCTTCTGGAATTAAAAAATAAAAAACTTGAAAACTTGAAACTTTATCGTAAATCGAGGATGCCGCCATTTTGTTTAGCCGCGGGTGTTTTGCGGATATTCGATTGAACTACAGGTAACAAAAGTTCTACTGCTTCCGAAAGTCAGTCATGCGATGATCATAATTCACACCTCTAGTATCAACATTCAGCTTGCATTGTTACGTTAGTGTTCATTATGGCCAATAGTTTGAGTAATTGTCTTCAGATGTTGACATCTTGTTGCTTGTTTGTCGCAAGTTCCTTTCCAAATGGAATTTGAAGTACACAATATTTATCTTTAACCGAACAGTTTTGTCTAAAATGGAACTAAGTAGCTGGAATATCCTCTGAATGTACTAAAACAATCAGCTGACTGTATAATCATATCACAATGACAGTCAAGGTTTGTCTCAGTAATGACGATGCGATTCATGTCAATGAATTATTATGTAAAGTACAGTACAGTACTGAACAAGTTCTGGGTGAGTCACAGCGATATATAAACAAACGAGAACAATGGTTTCGTAAGCATTTCTTTCACAATTATATTGGAGAAATCACAAACAGACAACAATTTTCTGGCAAGTATATACGATAGAGCTTTAATACCAATTTAAAATATGAATACAAACCATATAGACTTCGCCGATCGCCAATTTGGCTTCCTAGTGGGTGGGGTAAAGTTTGGAGACACGAAGGAAAAACTGAATTCTCATGTATTGTGCGCACCCCTTCTCGGAAATCGAAATTGAAGTCATAGAAATGCGCACAATACATGAGTGTTTATGGTATGTATGGCATTAAAAAAAAGGTGTGGCCGTTTGCCACTTGTGCGTCAAATTAAGTCTGCATTTGTTTTCGTATATTTGTATTGCTTATTTTATTTTCATATGTATGTGAATCTAAGCATGATGCTGAGATTAAAGTTGAGTCAATTTCCGGTTATTGACAAAGTGCAAGGTACCGCGCCAAATTACATGTGTATCGGAAAAAAAACATAATACACAAGATCGACATGAAAAACAGATTTCCGGTTATTGACAAAGTGCAAGGTACCGCGCCAAATTACATGTGCATCGGAACAAAACATAATACACAAGATCGACATGAAAAACAGATTTCCGGTTATTGACAAAGTGCAAGGTAAGTAGTTATAGTATTGATAGTGCCTGGCTCACCCCCCCCCACTCCTCCAAAGCCAGGCACTATCAATACTATAACTACTAATTAGTTAAAAAAATCAAAAAAATCACACTAATGTAAAATTTAAAATAACACATGTGTAAATTTTTAAAAAAAACAACAATGAAAATTTGTGTTTTTTCCTAAAACCCTTTTACATTTTTTTAATAATGCTTTATGCTAAAAAATAAAAAAAAAACAACAAAAACCGCGTCTGACAAACACACTAATTTTAACCCCAACACTGGGCAGATTTATTACGCGCACACCCAGTGTTGGGAGTGAACCTTTAGCCTTTCTTAAACCATCTAACCTGTGGGCTCGCAACCAACTATAACCTCTAACAAATGCTTAATTACACGATAGGGAGAAATCTATTGTGCGCGCAACTATCATGCAATCAAACATTCACATAGAGGTATTATTAGCCACTACCCTTAAACAAGCTAGACAGGTGTCATACTGAGCCTCCAGAGCCTAGCATGTGTCAAGCACGGCCATAAATGTATACACACACTCTGCTTATATAGGTTATGTTTTTTAAAATTAACAAACAATTAGGTTGTAAATTTGCATATAAGGTATAAATATATTTTTTAATTTAATTTAAAAATTTTTTTTTTTTTAAATTAATACAATATAAATTAATATTATTAAATAATAAAAAAACAAAAACATGAATCATTTATTAAATCAGGAAAACAATATAATAATATAAAATAAAGGGAGATAACACATAAAGGTTTCCTATTTATAGACTGAAACCAATATCTATTTATAAATCTAGAACTCGGTTATTTGTAATTCTTTTAAAAACCATTTGTATTTAAAATTTTAATTAAAATTTTAACCCTTTTCAAATTTACCTTTCTTTTTTGTTATTCTTACTCTATCTCCAACTTTGAATTTAGGTTTCTTAATTTTCTTTTCTTCTTCTGGATATAAATTTTCATACACTGTTAATGTATTTTCTGATTTACTTGCTTCAACAGGTGTCATTTTAATTGAAGAATGAATTGTATTATTATAATCTTTAACTAATTGATCTAATACATCATAATATTTAGTAGTTTCATGAGCAGTAAAATATTTAAACATATGTTGTTTCATAGTTCCTATCCAACGTTCTACTACACTAGATTTTTCTTCATTCTCAGTTGAATATAATTTTATGTTATTATCTTTTAACAATTCTTTTACTTGTCGATTATAAAATTCAGATCCTTTATCTGACCAAATAAAAATTGGTTTTCTTTCTTCAAATAATGTTTTAAATGCTTCACTTACTGTTACTCCTGTTTTATTTTTTAAAGGAATTAACCAACCATATTTACTAAAAACATCTATAACTGCTAATAAATATTTATAATGTTTATTTTGTTTTGAATATTGTTGCATATCTACCAAATCAACAGCCCATATTTTATCTATTGAATCAACAAAAACACGTCTTTTAGGAAATTTCTTTATAATTCTATGATGTAATTCATCTGCTAATTTATTTGTTCCTATAAATCTATTTTTCTTAGATCCACACTCAGAACATTTAGCTTTTAACATTTGTCTATTATAAGTTGTTGTTACTTTTAATTATTTTCAGTATTCTTTTTACAACGTAAACAATATATTTTTGGGTGATCCTTTTTAATGATAAAAAAAATGGTGGAAGGAAAAATCTGTAAAAAATGTGGTGAATATAAAACATATAATAATTATTACAAAGAATCTAAAGCCCCTGATGGGTTAAAAGCAAAATGCAAAAAATGTTTATACTATATTAATAGAAATTAAAAAGAAAAAAAAAGAAAAATAAAATTTTAGAAATAAATAAAATTAAAAATTAAAAATCGATAAAAAATCCAAATCATTTAAAGATCTTATTACTGAAACTAATATTAATAATATAGATGAAGAAGATATAACTAAATATATAAACTTATTAAAAGATAAAATAGTTATTAATCACTTTCCTTTGAAAATAAAAATAATAATATGTCTACATTCTATAATAGTTTGATAGATAAATTTGAAGCTTGGGTAGATAAATTTCAAGAAAGAGGATCTGGTTTTGTTTTTAGAAATATTAAAAGTGTAGAAGTAAAACAATATAAATATGATTATCAGAAAGCTTCATCTTATATACCTCTTCAATTTAAATCAAATAATATTATTAATGTTAAAAATAAAAATGATAATAAATGTTTTCTCTGGGCAATACTATCAAAGTTATTCCCTGCAGATGATAACAAAGAAAGAGTGACAAAATATAAACCATATGAAAATAAACTTAATATGAATGGGATTGAATATCCTGTATCCACAAAAGATATTCCAAAAGTAGAGAGACAAAATAATATATCTATAAATGTTTTTGCATTAGAAGATCAATCTAATAAACAATCTTTATATCCAGTTTATGTTTCAAACAATGAAAGTGAAAATATAATTGATCTTTTATACATTGAAAGTAATGAAAATAATGTTTCACAGCTGGAACAAAGTTCCATTACCCATTATTGTTTAATTAAAAATTTAGATAGTTTTCGTTATAAGAATAATCATAAATCATTTACATGTAGAAATTGTTTACAAGGATTTCAAAGGGAAACAACACTAATTAATCATCAAGAAATATGTTATAATAATGAACATTGTAAAGTTGTAATGCCTGAACTAGGAAAAAATATTCTTAAATTTAAAAATTACCATTTTAAAAATAAATTACCATTTGTTATATATTGTGATTTTGAATCAAATAATATTCCATTATCTACTACTCAACCAAATCCTAAAGAATCTTACACAAATAAAATATTTAAACAAGAAGTAAATAGTTATGGAATATATGTTCATTCAGATTATCCAGAAATATATAAATCACAATACTTTTCTTATGTTGGAAATAATGCAATAGAAAAATATGTAGAAAAAGTAATAAAGATATTTAAAGAAATAAATTATAAGATCTACCTTAATGAACAGAAAAAACCAATACTAAGTAGGGAGGAAGAAGATGAATTTCAAGAAGCAACTGAATGTTATATTTGTGAAAAAGGATTTGAAAAACAAAGTGATAATAATGTTTCAATGGAACAGCCGGACAAAGTCCGTAAAGTAAGAGAACATAATCATCTTTCGGGGGAATATAGAGGAGCAGCATGTCAATCATGTAATACTAAAGAAGGTAAAGTAACAAAATTAATACCTGTATTCTTTCATAATGGTTCTAATTATGATTTCCACTTTTTAATTGAAGAACTTATGAAATATGAAGATAAGTATAACAAAGTTAAACCATTATCAAAAACATCTGAAGAATATTATCAATTATTATAAAAAATTAAGATTTTTAGATTCTTATAGATTCTTTTTAAAAGGACTATCTAATGTTGCTAAATCATTAAAAGAATTTCCTATTTTAGAAAGTGAAATTAAAGACACTAAGTTTTTAAAACAAAAAGGGTTTTACCCATATGAATATATTGACTCTATTGAAAGATTAAAAGAAACTGAATTACCACCAATAGAAAAGTTTTATTCAACACTTAGACAAGAAGGAATATCTGAAGATGATTATGCATATGCAAAAAAGGTTTGGGAATATCATAATTGTAAAACTTTACAGGATTATCATGAATTATATTTAAAAACAGATGTTCTTATTTTAGCAGATGCTTTTGAACAATTTAGAAATTTCTTCTTAGAAAAACATGAAATAGATCCTGCTTATTGTTTTTCTGCTCCTGGATTAACCTGGCAATGTGGACTAAAATATACTGGAGTAGAGTTAGAACTTTTAAGTGATTATGATAAGTTATTAATGTTTGAGGAAGGTATTAGAGGAGGATTTTCAGGAGTATTAGGTCCTAGACATGTAAAAGCATATAATAAATATACTCCTAATTATGATGAAGATTTTAGAATTATAGATGAATATGAAAAAAGAGAAATGTTAGAAATAATTAAAAATGGTGGAGATTTAAATAAATTCTTAGAAGAAAAATACTTATTATATTTAGATGCTAATAATCTTTACGGATTTGCAATGTCTCAACCTCTTCCAACAAATGATTTTAAATGGGAAGAAGATCCTAATTATTATTTAAATATTCCAGAAGGTAGTGTTTCAATGGAACAAAGTTCCAGCTGTGAAACACAACAGCCGGATGAAATCCGTAGAGGTTGTATAGTAGAATGTGATTTAGAGTACAACAGAAATACCTGAGAAGATGTGTGTAAATAAAGAAGAACTTTCTCCCTATCAATTAAAATTATTAGAAAAAGAAAATAGAACATTAGGTAAAGAAGAAAAATTATTTCTTACTTTAAAAGATAAAAAAAAATATATTGTACATCACTCAATTTTAAAAGAGTATAAAAATTAAAAAGTTAAAAATTTATAAAAATTTCATTTAAATTGGTTAATCAACCTCTGACTTTGAAAAGGATCTTTGGAAATTAATGAATAATTCTTTTTATGGAAAGACTTTAGAAAATATAAGAGGAAGAAATGAGATTAAACTACTTACTAATAGAGGAGAAGTAAAAAAATATATAAATAAACCTAATTTTAAAGATTCAGTTATATTCAGAACCTTAATTAAAAATTAACCTATTTATTTAGGACAAGCAATTTTAGATTATTCAAAACAATTAATGTACCTTTTATTAATTAACTAGTTGCTTCAGATTCAGTTTTAGGTGATACTCCAATAATACTAAGATATAAAAACAAAATATATATTGATAAGATAGAAGATATTACTAATGAATATGAATATTCAAATGGTAAATTTTATTGTAAACTTGATACGCAGCCGGACTTTGTCCGTAGAAGTAATTGAGAAGTTTGGACAAGTAAAGGATTTGCTAAAATAAAAACTGTAATTAAACATGAAACAGAAAAAGAAATGTTTAGAGTTGTTACACCAGTAGGATTTGTTGATGTAACAGAAGATCATTCTCTAATAAAAGATGATAATGAAATTATTAAACCTAAAGATTTAACACTAAATACAAATCTTTTATTTAACGATAATTATAAAGAAACATTAAATCCACCATTAAAAGAAGAATTTTTAAAATTAGAACCAACAACTCTAGAAGAGAAAAAAGCTTTTATTGAAGGATTCTTTTTAGCAGATGGATCTAGTGGAATTTATCCAAAAAATAGATATTGTTGGTGTTTAAATAATCAAGACTTAAATCTTTTAAATAAATGTTTAGAATGGTGTAAAGAAATATATCCAACAGATTTTAAAATAATAGATTGTATGAGATCATCTGCAGTTTATAAAGTTATCCCTAAAGGAAATATAAAAATAATGTCAATACAATTTGAAAAATTTTATACAGATAAAAAAGAAAAATATATTCCTTATAAAATTCTTAATAAAGACTATAATTATAGATTATTCTTTTTCAGAGGATTTTACCAAGGAGATGGATATAAGAAAGGAAAGAATTCAAATTTCTCTTTTTCACAAAAAAGTAAAATTACATTTTCATGTTTACATTATCTTATAACATCTCTAGGATATAATGCCAACATTAATACAAGAATAGATAAACCAAATATATTTTCATTATACATAACAAAAAAAGAACAAATTGCTACAGTAAAAAAGATAATACCGTTAGGAAAAGAAAAAAGAATAGTATATGATTTATCTACAGAAACTGGGGATTTTAATTGTGGATTTCCATTAATCTGTTCAAATACGGATTCTATCTTCTTATCAATAACAACAAAAGATATTTATAAAGATTTAGAAAAAATAAAAGATGAACATCTAGATACTTCGGACTATCCTAAAGATCATCCACTTCATTCACAAAAAAATAAAAAAGTAATTGGATATTTTAAAGATGAACTAAATGGAAAAATTATGAATGAAATAGTTTTCTTAAGAAGTAAAGCTTATTCTTTTACTTTAACTGATGTCGAAGATTTACAGGGCTGCTACGGACAAAGTCCGGCTGTGAAACACATAGCACTAAAGGAAATCAAGAAATTAAAAGGAATAGGAACAACAACAATTAAAAAAGATATAAAGTTTGATGATTATAAAAATTGTTTATTTAATGAAACACAACAAATAAATAAGATGTATACATTAAACTCTGATAAACATGAAATGTATATTAATGAGGTTAATAAAATAAGTATGTCTCCATTTGATGATAAAAGATATATATGTGACAATGGAATAGATACTTTACCCTTTACGTAATTTCCATGCTAAAAACCCTACAGCTAACATCCCTGTTACTATAAAAGCATATTCTCTACTCTTTTGGTCTTCTGACGGAGTATAAAAATCACTTAATGTTGGTTCTTTAGGTAAAGTTTCTATTTGTTTACGGACAAAGTCCGGCTGCGTAGCATTACCTGTGATATAGTAATATTGTTTCACTGCTTCATCAACATCTTCAAAGGTTTGTTCAGAGTGGTGTTCTTTTTTTAATTGTTCATTTATAAAATCTAATCTTTGTGTTCTTTCTTTACTCCATTCATCATGTGCAGATTGTAATTGTTCCATCGCTTTATCATGTCTTTTTCTCTCTTCATCACTATTACTACCCATATGAGAAAACAAATAATTACTACCTGAAAAGGCTAATGCATTCACTGCTGCTCCACCAACCATCATCGCTATTGCACTTGGCCATTTTAATATTTAAAAAAATAAACTACTTCATAATATCAGCAGGAATAATACCTTGTTTAACCAACATATCTCTTGTATAAGTAGCTAGAAGAATATCAAGAGTTAACATTGAAACATCACTAAAATTTAAATCTACTTTAGGAGCTGGTTTTCTTAAAACCTTTTTAATTATTTCTGCATAACCTATTGTTAAAACAGAAACTACTCCTGCATGATAAGCTGTATTAACAAGTTGTTTTTCATCCGCCATTTTTTAGAAAACAAATTTGTGTTCAGCTGCGGAGCATCAATGGAACAAAGTTCCAGCTGTGAAACATTAAAGATCAAATGGATCATATTCTTCTTGTTTTCTTATTTGTGGTTGTATAGTACTATGGGCTTTATTCAGCTGTGGACTTTGTCCAGCACTATGAACTGGTTGTTCTTTCTTAGAGTTTATTTGTTTATATATATATAATCCCAACCCAACAAATCCAATTATATATAAAGGTATATAATTTTTATATATATTTACTTGTAGTTCATTATTGTGTTTATCAACCCCATCCTCTTTTGTAATACTACGAACAAAGTTCGGCTGTCCACTACGAGGCTGTGGGGAACTTCGTTCCATTTCCATTGGGACTGGTTCAGGTTTTTTTCGTAATTGATTCTGCATTTCTTCAAATTCTTTTCTTTTTAATTCAGCTTTTATTTTTTTTGCTTCTGCAATTCTTTTACCTGCTTCAACTCTTTTTGGGTTTTTACTTTTTTTAACAGGATCTGGATTTTGTCTTTCACTCATTTTTAATGGTATAAAGTTCTGGTTGTGGATCTTCCTTTTTTTCTGGTTGTGTACTATGGACAAAGTCATTTTTACTTTCAGTAAAGTGCTCCGCAGCCGGGCTTTGCCCGAATTTAATATTTTCTATTGTTGTTAATACTGTTGTAAAAGGAGCAAGAAACATTCCATATTTATAATACAATTCACAACATAAAGAATTTAAAGCATTATTTAAAAAAGGATCTTCATTTAAATCTTCTATTAATTTAGGTTGATTTTTAACTTTAAAATATTTAGAGACTCCCATAACATATAAATTAATAAAAGAATTCCCTAAAGTTTTTGTCATACTTGATCCTAATCTTGCTTCATATCGAATATATAATTTATTAATTTCTTCATCTGGTAATTTTTCAATATCTAAAATTGAGATTTCTTTCCCTAAATATTGTTTACTCATTCCTCCAGAAACAAGAGCTAAAAGTCTTTCTCTTTTTTCATTTTCATTATGTATATTCTGTGGATTTGGTGTTTCTAATTTATCATTTAGAATTTCTTCAGCATTCATTTTATAAAATTTAAAATAGATTTTTTTTATGTTTAAAGTTAATTTTCTATAATTATAAGTGAGATAACCTATTAAACTTAAAGTACATATATTAGTAAAAAAATTTAATACAGACAAGCTGTTAAACAAAATCTCCATTTTATATGGATTAAACAAGTGCTACGCAGCCGGATTTCATCCGCAGACAAAGTAATTTGTAGGTTGATCAGTTTTTAAAATTAATTTACTATGTTTCTTTTTTTTCAATTCTTCTTTTATCCTTTGTCTTTCTTCTAATGTAGGGATAACATCATTTTCTCTTAAACAGTTTTCAAAACTATCCCTATCTTTAGTATAAAACATACATAACCATTTTGTTTGTTCTCTAAGATCTTTTAAAAATAATTTTTTTTTCCCCACAGATTGTTCAGCATGTCTTCCTGAAAAAGCTAATTCAGAAAGCATATCTCTTTTCTTTGTTAACTCTTTTGTAGCACTACAATCATCTATAATATATAATGTTGGTTTCCCTTGATATTTATTAAAGAAAATTCTTAATAGTTCTTGTAGTTTTTCTACTCCATTAACAATAGGATTAACAATTATTAAATTCTTTGTTTTTGGATTTTTAACATCAGAGATCCATTCTCTATTTTTATATGCTTTATTCCATTGAATAGTTGGACATAGTATAATAATATATTTAAATACACCTATATATTCTTTTTCTAAAAGATCTAAAACAAATTCTGTTTTTCCACATCCTGTTTGTCCACAAATAATTGCACAGTGTGGATATTTAGGTAATGCTACACAGCCGAACTTTGTTCGTTCATCCATTTTTCTAATTTATTATTTAAAATTATTTAGTAATTATTTAGTAATACTTAGTAATACTTAGTAATTATTTAAGGTATATATAGTAATACTTAGTAATACTTAGTAAATTATTTAGTAATACTTAGTAATTTATATACTTCACTAATACATAATTTCTTTAAATCTTCCATCTTCAAAATTAATTTGTGCATCTTGTATAACAAATAGATAAACGTTTTTTGGCTTATCCGATCCTGCGTCTTTCGTTATTTGTATAGTTATACCTTCTGATGCATTTTCAATTCTTCTCCCTGAACCATGTAGAGAGTTATCATCCGTTGAACGTAAATCTAACCATAATGCATAACTGTTTGTTAGATATTTTTCTAATGTTGTATAGGTGAAATTTAATTTTTTTATCATCTTACTAATTTCTTTATCCTCTTTTGAATTAAAAGCAAAGAATTTTTTTATCTCATCCCACTGTTGATAAGCTCTCATTCCTTGACTGTATAGTTGATTTGGAACTCCTTCTATTGTTATTTCTACTTTTGTTATTTCAGGATTAAAATAATGTTCTGTTGATGTTCTATCCGGATCTTCAAATAACATTAGAATACCTTTCATACTTCTAGCTGGAACATTTAGATTAATATTCCAAAGTGTATCAGATTTATTTTTTGTTATTTTCCTATGTCTAAGTATTCTATCATATAAAATAACCATCTTACCACTAAATCTATTTCTAATTATTCTAGATAATTCAACATCAGAAAAACTTTCAAATTCTAAACAAATATTCTTAATAACATAAGAAGCATTATTATCACTAGATCTAACTACTTTATTATAATCATTAAATGTAAGTTCATATTCAAGTCTATCTCCTAGACCCGCTTGATAAAAAGGCATATGTGATTCTAATAATTCAAAATCTAAAGGAATACAAAATCTATTTCCATATGCCTTTGCAATGGCTTCATCTTGTGTATCTGAGGAAGCATTACCAGCTCCAACTCTATGTCTTAACATGTTTATTTTACCAATTCCTTGGTATGCCATATTTTCACGTTCTGTAGGAGACTTCCATAAATCTGTATAACAATGAAATATATCACTATCATCAATTGACATTACTTCATTTCCAGATATTTTTATTGTTGTTTTCTTAATTATTGATCTTCCTATATTTGGATATATTGTTGCATTTGCATCACTATCACTTTTGATTTCAATTTCAAATGCTAATCTTGTTGTTTCAGGAACAATAACATCATTACCACTTAGATTAGGAAATCTTACTAACAAGTGTTGATTTTGATCAATAGTTGAAGGATTATTAGTTATTACAACACTTTGACGAATACCTTTAATACCTCTAGGTTCTCTTATTCTTCTGTATGGGTTTAGTTTTTCTCCGTAAGCCGACATTTTTTAGAGGGAAAAATGGAACAAAGTTCCAGCTATGGAACAGCTGTGAAACACAGTGAAACATTTTTTTAATGTTTAAAATGGCAGAAGGAGGATATGATTTTGAAAATCCTGTGTTTGATCAAGATGATTATGATGATTATATGATGAAGATGAGGAAACTCCTCTTATAAATAATGAAGAAGAGGAAAGATATATATTAGATCTAAACTCACCTGATGTTGGTACAGGAACAAAATTAAAAGTAATACAGATAAAAGATATGGTTGATAAATTTTATAAATCTATAGGAAAAGAACCAGAAGATCATTATGTTTTAAACTTTGAAGTTATAAATAATGAACTATATTTAAAGGTTCCAGGTAAAGATGATGTTAGACTTACTAAAAAACGTGGTGTTGGTTTTATAGCTTTGAGCACTTTAGAGAGAGAAATTGGTGTAGATGCAATTAGAAAATTCTTGAATTTGCCTAATTATAAAATATCAGAAGAGGATAGAAAAAAATTTAAAAATGCAAATGAAAGACTTCCTGACAATATTGAAATGAATAATTTATCTGCTGTGGTTGAAGATGCTGAAACTAGTATAAAAGAAGTAGCAGAAACATCATTTATTGAACAAGAACCTCAGATAAAGAGAGAAATGGATGATGTCCACAGAGAAATAACTAATATTAAAAAAAATATTTCGAATGAATTAGCTAAATTAGGTGAAATAGATAAAGACTTAACAAGAGAAAAAAATAAATTAGAAAGAGCTAAGGAAGATAATGATGAATTCCAAATAGAAAGAATCACTAAAGGAATAAGAGATCACTAAAGGAATAAGAGGTTTAGAGATAGATAGAACTTCAAGATTAGAAGTACTTGAACCCAATAGAGATAAACTAAGAACTCAAATAAATAGAATAAAACAAACAATACATAAAATATTAAATGAAGATACAACATTAGCAGAAAGAATAAAAACTTTATTCAGAGAACAAGGCATTACAATTGTTAGTATTTTAACTGCTTTTGGAATGATTATTGGTGTTATTGTTGAGACTTTTATTCCTGGAGGTGGTGGAACTACAACACCTAAACCTCCTGGGAAAGGAGGAGATGTAAGAGATTGGATAAAAAAACAATTATCAAATATTGCTAAACTATTAACAAAACTAGCAGGAAAAGCTGTAGAGGCATTACCTGGAATTATTGGAGCTATTGTAGGATGGTTATTAAAAACAACAGGAAATGTTGTTGCATGGTTTGGAGAACATTTATGGGCTTTATTAATTTTAGTTATAGGAATGATATATACAGCTGCGAACAAAGTTTATTAGAGAACATACTCATAAATAAATAAAGCTAAAAGTCCTGCTGTAATACTTCCTGTTATAATAGCTGTTTTTATCATCTTCATGTTCTGTTGATGGACTTTGTCTGGTGGGAGATTTCTTACGGACAGGCTGTGAAACATTATCCAGCTGTGAAACTGGTTCTGGTAGAGATTTCTTTGTTGGTGTACCACTGAGTTCAACATTTTTCTTTGTAGTGGTAGGAATGGGTTGATTATTTATTTCATTATTTATTCCTAGTTTTTGATTATTAGTGGCTACTATAATTTCATTATTATAATCTTGTATTGTTCCAATTCTTAATTCCATATCACTAGGAGACATATATAATCCTATTCCATAAACATAATCAACTTTACTTCTTGCATATTTTAATGTGTTTTCATATCTTGTTATTTGACTAGGTAAATCTATAGGACTGTTTATAGCATCTTCAATGTTAACTAAAAATTGTTTTTGAGCATCAAATGCCGTTCCTGTTCCTAAAATATCTGTTCTAGTTTGAGATTGTGCTCCAAGAATAGCCCAACAATATGTTCTTATAGACTCATTAATTCTTTCAACTCCTGCTCTTGTAAAACCTTTTGAATCATCAAGAATAAAAGTTGTCCATATTTTTTTAAATTCATCTGGTTGTTTGATATAATCAATATGAACTTTTTTAGGTGGGAGATATTCACATTTTGAAATACCACAATGTCTTCCTCCAGGTACTTCAGGCCATGTCATTTTTGATAAATCTAAATTTTTAGAAGTGCTGCTTTTTATATGTTGTGAAGAATTATCTCTTCTAAAATCTGTTCTTTCCCAAGCTGTATGACTTGTTGTATATACAATTCCAAGACCTTCTTTATGTCTCCAATCTACATTAGGATTTACATTAAACTCTTTACATACTCTTTCATAAGCTTCTTTGTTATAAATATTATTAAAAGCATTCCAACTTTTATTTTGTGGAAGAGGAATAGATAATTCAAATAATATTCTTCTTGTTTGATAATAAATATGAAATAAGAATAAAGAACCTGTTAATCCTCCCGCATTTATATGATTTTTTATGTCAACTCCACAACCTGTAGTTGAACACCAAATAGCAAAGTTTAATTGATTCTGCCAAAATAACATCCAATCACTCTCCCACCTTTCTACTATTTTTTATTTTTATATAAATTTTTTAAAGGGAAAAAAATTTTTAAATTTTTTTTTTTCACTATATCTAACATGTGGGTTATATGAAACATCAGGGTTGTATTTAAATTCTTGTGGAATCATTTTTTATCTGTAAAAAATGTATCATATAATTTCCAATATTGATAAACCTATAAACCTAATATATAGATAACAAGTGTGGAGATAAGAGAATTGGATTGAGGAGTTTTACTTATACTATAGGTTGGTATAATTTAATTGGACAATGGCTTGATACTAAAAGAAATACTTCCCCACCACCCAAAAAAATAATTTCAGATGGTCTTTATAATTTTCAACAAATAGTTGATGTATTTAAAGATTTTGACAGCAGAATAACATTAACTGTTGATGAAAAAACTGGTATTGTTTGTTTAAAAGCACAATCATACCCAAAAATTGAATCGGTTAGTGATATAACCTATGCATTAATAATAACCAAAGAATTAAGAAAAATGTTAGGATTTAAAGAGAGTCATTATTTGGAAAATTCACCTCTTCTTAACCTCCCATGCCATGGTGAACAATCAATAGATTTAGCTCCTTATAAACAACTATATGTTCATCTTGAACAAATAAATAGTGCTTACAATTTTTTTAATGAAAAAAAAAGATGTTGGTTATGTTGTGATGAGGCGTGGTTATATTACTGGTATTGGTCTGTCGAGTAAAAGGACAAGTGGTGAAGTGCGAGTTGGTGTGTTGGTGAATGGGGAGCTTTTAAGTGGGTGTGATATTACTTTGCATACAACACCAGCAAAACATGATAATTTTGAACGCCCTTTTTTAGTTGAGGCTGGAAGTGTTATTAATTTTGTTAGTCTGGTGGATAATGGAACTGTAGTTAATACTTTCCTGTTATTGTTTGAATTCAAATAATATACTTAAAAATGAAGCAACCAACAGCCCCAGATTTATATCCAGATTTAAATAGTGAATCTAGTGTTTCACAACTAGACTTTATCCGTAGCGAACTTCATAACCTCCAGAAACCAAGTCAAAATTATAGATTGCAAAAAATCTCAGAGATTGAGAAAACATTAATTAATGAGAGAGATACTCGTAAAGCATTATATAAAAAATATAAAAGAGGAATAAATATAACAGATGGAGTAGACACAGCGTTAATGTCTGCTAGTATAATTATAGGAACTATTGGTTTAATTGTTCCTATTCTACTTCCGTTAGAAATTGCCGCTCTTGTATGTGGAGGAGTTGGAGCCTCTATAAAAATTGTTAGGCTTAAATTTATGAATAAAATTAAAAAACATGATAATATTAAAACTATTGCTAACAGTAAATTAAATAGTATAAAAAATTTAATCTCTAAAGCTTTAACAGATGGAGAGATATCTGAACAAGAATTTAAACTTATATTAGATGAATTAGAAAAATATAATGAGCTTAAACAATTAACAAAAAACTCTGCGGTTCCAAAAAACTATTCAGAAGAAGAAAGGCAAAAATTAATAGAACAGGGGAGAAAAGAGGCAATGGAGATAATATCCAAAAATATAAAAACTGTATAATATTAAATTTTTATAATACGTTAGAAAACCCTCCTCCATATTCTGAGTGAGGATTTTTATATAAATGTAAAAGGGTTTTAGGAAAAAACACAAATTTTTCATTGTTGTTTTTTTTTAAAAATTTACACATGTGTTATTTTAAATTTTACATTAGTGTGATTTTTTTGATTTTTTTAACTAATTAGTAGTTATAGTATTGATAGTGCCTGGCTTTGGAGGAGTGGGGGGGGGGAGGGTGAGCCAGGCACTATCAATACTATAACTACTAAGGTACCGCGCCAAATTACATGTGCATCGGAACATAACATAATACACAAGATCGACATGAAAAACAGATTTCCGGTTATTACAAAGTGCAAGGTACAGCGCCAAATTACATGTGTATCGGAACAAAACATAATACACAAGATCGACATGAAAAACAGATTTCCGGTTATTAACAAAGTGCAAGGTACCGCGCCAAATTACATGTGTATCGGAACAAAACATAATACACAAGATCGACATGAAAAACAGATTTCCGGTTATTGACAAAGTGCAAGGTACAGCGCCAAATTACATGTGTATCGGAACAAAACATAATACACAAGATCGACATGAAAAACAGATTTCCGGTTATTGACAAAGTGCAAGATACAGGGCCAAATTACACATGCATCAGAAGAAAAAATAATACACAAGATCGAAATGAAAAACAGATTTCCGGTTATTAACAAAGTGCAAGGTACAGCGCCAAATTACATGTGTATCGGAACAAAACATAATACACAACAAATTATGCACCAGAAACATGAACATATAATTAAACGAAAAAAAGATAGACATAAAGAATAGATTTCGGTAATTGGAAATGTCACAAAGAATACTATAACTAGATTTTCTTGATTATACTTTTTGAAGGATCTGATGTGTATATTTCACAAAAGATATGACTGAAAAAGGCAAGGCCTTTAATATCAGTAGTTGTTTATTCATATCTAGGCGCTGTGAAGAGTTGGGAAGTGGTATCACTAAGTTGATTCTACCGAGTTCCGGTATCAATCGTGTCATACATCTTGTAGGCTTCTTTAAAGTCTCATTAGTCCCCTTCTTTGGTTTGATCATCCAGATTACAGTAACCTTTGCTGGTAACATAGAATAAAGTCAGTTAATTAAATGCAATAATGCTTTGTAATTTTGGATCTTTTCCTATCTCAAGATTCCTCTGTAGTATAGAGCTCGGAGATTAATACAAATGTATTAATAATGTCAGTACGATGGCAAATGGCTGTCTGATATATAAAACTCATTGTTATACACTGCCTTACCTCTCGGAGGGTCGTCTGGTTGCAGTTTCCTGTGAGTTAGTACTGTTATGACAGAGAAAACTGTATAAAACTATAAAACTTCTCAACCAATTTATTTGTTACCCGACCGGATGTAAACAAATATTGAAGTCAGAACGAGGTCGTAGGAAAAAGCTGTCTTGTAAAGTGTAATGATCAGTTATCCAGTGCTAGATATGATAAGTCGCTAGGGGGACATCTTCTACAAAGAATGTGTAGTGTGGAGCAATTTGTACAAGAAAAGAAAGTATTGACTCGACTTGACTTGATTTGAGTTTACCGTCGCTTCGACAGTATTTCAGTCATATAGCGACGTCCCGCTAATTACAGGTGGAGGAAGACCCCGAATGCACGGAGGCATTCGGGTAGAATCACCGACCTACCACAAGCCAGCTGGACGGCTTCCTCACTTGAAAATCCGAATGACCCTGCCGGGATTCGAACCCACGCGGTGAGGGGCTGAGTGAGTGTTAAAGTCAGCGATTTTACCCTCTCGGCCACGGAGGCCCCCAAAAAGAAAGTATTTTCTTCAGCGAGAGGGGAAGTGAAATCAGTGCGCTCACTGCAAGTTGCGCATTTGTGTCATTAACGAAGCGTTCGTGGACTATGTAACAGTACATAATTCCCCATGTTGTCTATACTGACTTAAAGGCGAATTAAGATATTAGAAACTATATTAAATGATCATTTACCATCTTTTAAGATGCAAAGTCATTCATTTTCGATGATTGTTCTAGAAAACTTGAAGTCTACTGAACGGACACTGGGTATGGGGTGAACATTCATGATAAAAGATATCCACAAAATCAGCGGTAATTTTTACCAAGCTAAAAATAAGGATTCATGTTGACTGAGAAATATAAATGAATGGTAATCGTATCTTCCCTTGTAGAAGATAAAATATTATCATGGCCATTGTCATTAGATATTAGATCCTGATTGTCTATTTTAAAGTAAAGTGGCATTGACTGATCCCAGATAAAAATAATAGTAAACGACGTAAATAAATGACTTAAAATCAATACAAACGACGTCAAATTAATAAAAAATAACATCAAATAATATAATTGAAGCTTCCCATATGAAATCTCAAAGACACGAGTGAAAGTAAAAGAATTAATTAAGGTAATCCACCCAACAAGTAATTATATTCATGGTCTTACAAATGCTTAAAAAAGACTTCTGAGCAGATGCAAGCATCCACTGACACAGAGTTATAGTGTTGTTTTTTTTACTCAAAGTATACAAAGGCTTTCATTTACTATGACATTCCCTCGTATAGAACTTGATAGAGCATGATCACAATCACCTTAAAATGCGTCAGATTAGCATGAAATAAACATTTGTTGATTTTATTGTAAGATCGTATTTTCCCATTGAAAATTTATGTTTTCATTTGTCGCTCCACAACTCGTTAAACATTGTTTTCTTTGACCACACATAATAGCAACTTAATCATTATACAAAAAAAAAAAAAAAAAAAAAAATAAAAAAAAAAAAAAAAAAAATACCCTTCCAATTCAGAGTATGAAAACTTAAAATAACATTAATATTGATGTTGTTCCTTTGTTATACAAACTGAAATACTTACGTAGAATGCCTGCTTGTTCCGTTGCATTTCTTTTCCACACGACACAAGTCACGACAGTTTGAGGACGAGGAACAGGACTCCGCCCACAGTACCTATCCCTATGACAACCAGCTTGTCGACCTTCGATTCGTTAGGTGTCGGCACGCACACTTAGTAACAATAAACATAATTTTCTAAAAATGCTATCTCAAGTTAGTACATAGTATAATGATACTTATAGGGATATTGTTAATTATGGAAACAACATTTTCATATTTAAGTAATAACTATATTCAGCATTCGATTGTTTCAGAAATCTATGACGTCATAGTGGACAGGTTGTGCCTCAGAAGGGGGATAAATATTTATTTCCAGCGAAATACAAAGACGTCTTGTGTTTCTATACAGATTATATAAGAAAAGTAGCAGATCAACTGGATGCCTCTTTTTCCTGAAGCCCCTCACCGCGTGGGTTCGAAACCCGGCAGGGTCATTCGGATTTTCATGTGAGGAAGCCTTCCAGCTGGCTTGCGGTAGGTCGGCGATTCTACCCGAATGCCTCCGTGCATTCGGGGTCTTCCTCCACCTGAAATTAGCTGGACGTCGCTTTATGACTGAAATACTGTCGAAGCGACGGTAAACTCAAATAGTTAAGTCAAGTCCTTTTCTTAAAGAGATAAAAAATGCGTAGAGATTACTGTATTAAAAAAAAAAGAAATTTAAATCTGAAGATTGGTTTCAGAGGAGACGAATTTTGAAATTATTTATAGAGTATAAATGAAACTAGCCGACGACATGGAGGCCTCACTTTCCAAAGGTTCATCCATATTGTAGCACTTATGGCAGAAGACTTTTGGTAATTGCTTTCATAGGAGATGAATTTTGATTTTTTATATAAAGCACAGAATGACACTATCGACCCCTGGATACCTCATATTTTAAAATATCAACTTTACTTTTGCAATACTGATAGAGGGATATAATGTAACCATTTGGGCCCAATGGAATTTAACTTTGTCCGTTTCATGGAAGAATTTTGAATTTTTCTAAAACGAGTATTTAAGGAAACTAGCCGGCCCCTTGGGCCTCATTTTTCAAGGGACCAACGTCATTTTAGGAATTATGGTAGATGGTCATGTCGTGATCAGTTAAATTCTTACCACTGGTTTCAGAGGAGGAAATTTCTAAAGTTTTTAAAATAAAAATTCAGTTGGTTGTCATAGGAAACAAAATTCTGCATGTATCACATTTATTTTAGCAACTTTTGCGAAGGGCCACCCAGTTATCATGCATAATATCTTCTTAGTGGAATCAGAGAACATGTAATTTAAAGCAAAATATTGACGACGGACGACACGCGATAACGGACGGAGGATGATCCTAATAGCACTTTATGATCTGTGGAGCTAAAAAGGTAAATATAATGCTTACCATCTGTCCAGTTGAAAGAATTGAAAGCTGTGTTACACCCAAGGCATGCTTCACTAATATGAAGATCACCATTGGAGACACATTGTCCATCGATGAAACAATGACCATTCTGAAAAAAGTTGTAAACTTTATAAATGCTTAAGCTCAACCTTTTGCTCACATATCAGGGACTGTAAAATAGATTTTATTTTTCAGGCTTGGTTTTCGCTTTTTCCACAAAAATCCACGTGACAGTGACTTCTTTGAAAAGCTAAGTGTGACATATTCTGTTTAAACGTGACTATAGCACAATATTCATCTTTACCCAGTCTCTGCATATACTTACATGCATAAAACTGATATCTAATTATTTTGTAGAAAACTGATTTAACCCTTTCCCTCGTAAAGACGCTGGGGAACAGAAAACCCAGATCAGAAGCTCCTTCTTTGGCCTGTATGCACCCTCTATTCATAAATAAAATATTACACAGCCTGCATGGTAAAGAAAACACCAGTGTTTTAGGTATTAATTAAAGCTCAGGAAATCAAGATTTATCAAGTCATACATTTGTGTGTTTGTTTGTTTAATGGTTTTAACGTCCCACCGACAGTAATTCAGTCATTTGGAGACGATGTCTTCTTGAGACAGATATAGTGCTGCCACACTGCAGTATCACGCCGTAAACATGTGGCATGATACCACACCCAGTCACATTATCCTGACACACTGCAGTATCACGCCGTAGACATGTGGCATGATACCACACCCAGTCACATTATCCTGGAACTACCCTTATATTCTGAGCACCAAGCAAGGGAGCTATACCAGTACCATTTTTACGACTTTGGTATGTCGCGGCCGGGCATCGAACCCACGACCTTCGGCTCCCGAGGCGGACCCTCTAACCACTCGGCCACCTTCCATAAATTTGTACATGAAGCTTTATTGTTTCAGTTGTGAAAATGCGACCTGGTGTGGTGCTTTTGTTTTAAGGATGCATTTTCAGTCAAGCGAGAGCATACATGAAAATATTCACATTTCATATACATTTTTATTAGTCAAATGTGAGGAACAGTGTGTATACATGTATATGACAAGAAGCGGACCAAATCTGACTTTTAACTGCACCATGTAAATAGATATCTTAGAGATCTTAATTTTAAATACAAGAGACAATAGGTATTTTGGGAATTTTATTTTTAAAATGGTTTTAGTAATACGAAATGTCATAATATATTGTCAACTAAAATAAATATATTGTTATATACATAAGATGCATTGATTGTTCCCAAAATAATCCAAAACAATGTTGACCTTTGGTAATGAAACCATCTGGCTTAATAGACCACTTTCACATTCTCCCCTGAGTGGTCTCTTAAGACAGGTTATATTTACATCTGACTCCAGCACAGGCGTCTCTGATTAAAATGATTTCGAGCGCTATGTTAAAATATTCATCTCAGTACATAATTGTAAGTTATGATAGAAACAATACATTTGTATCCACCAACAAGCTAAACGGCCTTACAATGGACCTTTCGCTGCTATGGTAAATCCCAACCCCATTCATGACCGATTCATCTGCTAACGGTTTCATATACAAACGCATGCGCTCTTTTGTGCAAGATGGGTCATTCGCAGAGTTTTTTTTGTGAATTTTGTGATTCATTTTGAATAAATATGTAAACATTTGAAATGTTTTGTCCTTGTAACTTAAAGGTCAACTATACGTACTTTCAGCTGGATGCTTGTAGTGTTGTCTTTGTTCACTAAAGCCGTCTGACAGGTGGAGTCGTACAGGGCAACAGTAAAGGCTGCCCCAAAGTTGGAACCGCTGTTACTAATGGAGATGTCTAAGTACGTCACAAATGTTGGATTGGTAGAACTCTTGTCTGGCAGACAGCAAAACCCGGAGAAAATGTCATATCGCTCGCCTATCACAAAGGTCGTTGAAGACGAGTTGATGTCATGGTTATTGTCGACCTAAACACAGTAATGATTAACCCTGATAATTGTATAAGAGAGTAAAAGAGGACATGTGTTCTGATGTTGAATATGCTGTCGGGGAACCCAATAAACACAGTTTTTTATACTTGTATGTAAATACGAAACCTAATGACATTTCATGCATTTGATGTTGTTGTGCTGGATTTTATCGTTGCTGCGACTGTTTTTCCGTTAAATAGCAACATCCAATTAATTACGGGTGGAGGAAGACCTCGGGGTCAGAGGTACCTGGGTAACACCGACCTAACACATTCATATGGAAAGTTTTCTTATATCAAATATCCTAATAAACCCTGCCGGCACTCGAACCCACAAATGTGAAAGACTGATGGATCATAAGTCAGTGATTATACTCGCACGGTTGCGGAGCCCAGCTTCCCCCTTCCCATTTAACGTGACCACAAAATTCATTTGTGGAAACCGTTTTACACTTTAAAAACATACAATGATTTTCATTTTAATATGTATCTGCGATTGATGTATAACGCTGCATATTTCAGGTCCGACTAAAATCATTTTCTCACTTACCGGCAGCTGTCAAAATGTCAAATTACCTCTCTCTTGGAAAACTGACATGTGAAGTTATCGACGAGCTGTGACGTGTAGACATAGAAACACCTACACTCTCCACCCTCAGACAAGTCACAGAGGTTGCCGCCCTCAATATAGTCCACATCTATCAGATCCACATCTGCAATACTGCAGTCCTATTCCAGAAATCAACGTTGCAACTTTAATTTAAATTTGGGATTTGGAGTCGCAACTGTGAATTTGTAACTGTGTATTTACAGTTTAAACTGCACATTGTTGCAACTTTGTCGCAGCTTTATTTTTGTCGTTGCAACTGGATCTCATATACAATGATCAATACTTATAGTTTAGTTCCGGTCTAACCTGTAGTTCCAATCAAGAGCTTCAATGTTAATATATATCTCAAACCTAATATCAAGCGGAGTACATGTAACATTGCATCAGATAATGATTTCTGTTTTCAGGTGTAACTAAAACTTAGTGCCCCAACTCCTCGTTCTCCTCACTACTACTCGGTCAGCAGGTTCGCTAATTTAAATATTATACCTCGCCAGATAGCTTAAGTTATGGTCGTGCTGCCTCGCAACATGTAACAATTTGCTTATTTGTTTGGTTTAACGTCCCACAGACAGTATTTCATTCTTTTATTTTGACTATGTCTTTTTGAGACACATAAAGTGCTGCCGCACTGCAGTATCACGCCATACTCGTAGATATATGTATGTGGCATGAAACCACACCTTGTCACTTTATCCTGACACCTGGATTGTCCTTATATACTGAGTGCCAAGCAAGGGAGTTATACCACCCGAATTCCACAAACAATACTTAGCACTAAGTAATAATTAAATTCTTAAACTAAGTAGATACACATTCCACCATTGCTATTTTATGAAACATTCAAGTACATGACAAGGCAGAAATGAATTATTACCTTAATAACTAACAAAAAGTGTTAAGGAAGTAAGTATTAAGTATTAAAGTATTGCTTAGCGCTAAGAATTGTTAGTGAAATTCGACCCAGTACCATGTTTTACGACTGTCGCGGCCTTGACCTTCCGATTCCGTGGATGAGCAACATGTAACAGTAAAGAAATATCCAATCATACCAGTCGAGTCCTTGTGACGAATTGATACATATGGGGTGACACTCTGAACGACAACCCCTCTCTACCCTTTTCTCATCCTCAAAGAAATATGAATTTGAAACATATATATCTTTTCATATATGAGGGAAAAAGTTAAACATACGAAAATATTAAAATAACAACTTCCTTGCATACATCTTAAACGACGAAACGCAATCATATATGTCAAATACAATATGTACAAACAACTATATCAAACAATATTAAGCCGGACCATCCAAATGTTTAAAAGCTGAAAGCCTTTCATCGTATTTGAGATATAACTGCAACTGTTTATTTGCAACTGTAACTGAATTCGTCATATTTTATCTGGTATGCGTTAATGAAGCAACGCATGTTCATCATCTACCTGTATCATATCTAGTCAAATTTATTTCTGTAAGTTGTTCATGTGATATGGGCCTGATACATGGAAAGAACAACAAAAACAACAACAACATCAATAACAAAAGGGAATCAACAACAACAACTAAAAAAAATTCATGTACTACAATTACCATCACGTGTCTCACCTTTATCTGAGCATGTTCCCCTGGTGTTACAGTTACTAGGACATGTATTTACAACGAATGTTTCTACAGTTTGTTCGTTGTTGGCCACAAATATAGGATCCAGGTGAAACTCTCGCTTAATCCGGTTATTCAGAGATTCAACATGAAATTTTCCCAATGTGACGTCATTTCCGGCCTAAAACAAGTATAAACAAAAATATGAAAATCGTATTTTCTTATACTCAGAGTGTTTTCTATGTAAAGATACCGGTAAGATGAATTAAACTCTTTTTTAATATTTGGATATACCATCAACATACCAAAGTTGTATTCTACTGAGTTATCGTTCATAAGTCAGGTGGATAAAAATAGAAAATTGAAAAAAAAATCCCTCTCTCTATTTTTCACTACTTTTTCGCCGCACAATATCGATATTTTTACAGACTTTAAATGTGTCTGCACAAAGTTAGCCTATTAGCTAAGTTAATAGGCTACATTTTTTTTTATAAATTTGGCCTATTTAGCTTTTGTACATTTGTAGTACATAGACTATTTTTTTATCCTATTTATAAAGTGAATATGCTACAACATTCTGCCCGTTTATTCTTTTTAACGTTTAAAGGCTAGTATATTAATTAGACCACTTAGCCTATTTAACCTATGTAGAGCATAGGCTACAACTTTTGGTCTATCAAGCCTATGTAGGACATAGGCTTTTATTTTCATCCTACAACATTCTGCCAGTTTATACTTTTTATCATATCTAACTGAAAAAGGCTAAGTATATGAAACTATTTAGACTATTTTACAAATGTAGTGAATAGGCTACGACATTCAGCACATTTTTTCTATCTAGCCTATTTAAATTAAAAAAGGCTATGACAATTAGCCCATTTATCCCGTTAGGCACGCTCAGCCTAATTACTTATAAAATTAAGTCCGTTTATCCTAATTAGCCGATTAAAATTTAAAAACTAAGTATTTTCTGGAACATGTGTGTGTCACCTGCTGATTCGTGGCGGAAAAAGTGTGACAGACAGACAGACAGACGGACGGACATGTGGACTTGCTTCACTTACTGTTAAATTTTAAACGGGGTGATAAAAGCTCATTACTTTTACTTTTTTTTTCAACAATACAATGTTGCAAATTTTGAAGCATGTCCCATGATTATACTCACAATGTTACAGACATAACGTTTTTAAAGACTCAGTATGTTTATAAACATTGTTAAAAAACACATTTTTAATTTGAGTAGATCGATTTATTAATGATAAATACCCCCCCCCCCCCAAACAACAACAACAACAACAACAACAACAACAACAACACCCCCCCAAAAAAGAACAAAAACAACAACAACAAAAAACAAACAAACAACAACAACAAAAATGTATTTTTCTTCTCAGTCCTGTTTCTGCATGATATGGTAAATAATTTACACATCCTTTAATGCTATAAAATAATACTAAACTGATTTTATTTTCGTTCTTTTAGTCCTTTTTTTTTATCGGCGCCAAGCTGGACATAACGGTACAAAATAAAAAAAAAATATCATAACTGAAATTACAGAGTATAAAACTCACTAAAACCTTATCATAACCTTATCATAGTATTATGTTATAATTTTTTTCATAATATCATATTCGGTATATAAGATCGCTTTTTGTGCGGTTACAGTCGTGGACTACAAATCTCTCAGTCCCTCACCGCTGTGGGTTCGAATCCCGGTAGGTACTTCGGATTTTTCATGTGAGGAAGCCTTCCAGCTGGCTTGCGGTAGGTCGGTGGTTCTACCCGGGTACCTCTGTGTACTCGGGGTCTTCCTCCACCTGTAATTAGCTGGACGCCGCTTTTTGATTGAAATACTATCGCAGCGACGGTAAACCCCAATACAACAATAACAACAACATCGCTTTTTGTGATTCTTAATATCATGCATTAGAGTCCCAGAACCTTGAAATGTCTCAGAAACACTGTAGGAAATTATAAAAAAAGTTCCGCCCCGTTTTAATATTCCATTTTTCAAAATAGGAGTAGCTAAGCACGGGTACTTTAAGTATAGGTTAGTGTTTTTTAGTAAGCATTAATGAAATTAAATCGGTCTGGCGCGGCGCAGCCGCGCGACCGATTTAATGGAATTAATGCTTACTAAATAACACTAACCTACTTAGTGTTTGAAATTATGTTTTGCAACTTAACGCAGTCTCACATTCCAAATATAGTATTGATTTTTTGTGACTCCGCCCTATTCACGTGTTCCCGGAATTACATGTAACATGATATGTCAAAGGTCAAGCGTTGCTCTAGCTGTGTAGAGCTACGCTCGGGGAGGCTGAAAAAATGAGCATTGAACCGGACCCCGACTTTGATCTCTTCGGCAAAAAAGTGTTGAAAGATTATATTATTATACTGTTTAGAAACGTTCATTTATTTTCACCTATATATATGTTATTACGGCTTTCCGCAAACCTGCGGAAAACGTATAGGGTTTGTTATGTTTTTTTATTAGGTTTTCGCATCGCTGGGCGAAAACCTATTGTTCTTCTTCTGTTTTATTTTTAGGTTTTCGCCTCTGCAGGGCGAAAACCTATTGTTCTTCTTCTGTTGATTTGTTTTTTTTTTAGGTTTTCGCCTCTGCAGGGCGAAAACCTATTGTTCTTCTTCTGTTGATTTGTTTTTTTTTTTATTTTTATTATTTTTCCAATTCCACCCATTTTTGTGTCCAGCCTAGCGGCCAGATGAAAAAAGCTACAGCTATGAAATTTTGGGCATGGAGTCATCTTTATCTGAACATGTGCCTAAATGGTCAAACTTTTCACTTTTGTTTCTGATTTAGCCACTAGGGGGCGCAATGCATGTAATCACTTTTTGCTAATAACTCAAAAATTTGAATCCTGATTTCGATGCGGTTTTTTACATAATGTTCCTTGTTGACAGCCCAATCAAATATGATGGAAATCTCATCATCGGGTACGGGAAAAAAATTGTTCTAGGAGAGGTTGAATGTTCGAACCTTGGAAAAAAGTGAAATAATGAGGGTAGGTCTACGAAAAACCTTCCCACTTTTGTTAGAGATCAGATAGAAGAATTCTGTTTGCTGCATACGATTTGCAAGACATATACGCACAAAATATATGGGGTGGCGAATTTAGGAAATGCGTGGTTTGTCCTCTAGAAAAGGTCAAACTTCACTAAATTTTAGGAAAAATTAAAATTTAAAAACTTTTTACAAATAGCTCCAAAACTAAAAATATTTAATTGAGAATATATGAACAAAAGTTTTAGTTCTTCAAGAGCTCTTTCTAGTGATGTTTAGTTTTTGAAGATCGGACCTGATTTGGTCATTATACGGCAGTCCAAAGTTTGATCCTTTTTTGGAATAATAGTAAATCAGGTTTTATGCTTCAAATTCTGATACATAAGAATAAAAAGTTTGACTTGTGCGACTAGTATACTTGATTGAACTATTTGCTGCTTTGCTAGGTACCAAACAGTAAAATTTTAATCAATTTTCTATCTCATTTTGCCGCTAGGGGGCGCTTTTCTTGAAATCATTCTTTTGCTTATAACTCAAAAAGTTGAAGCCTGATCCAAATGCGGTTAATTGAATTATGTTCCTTGTTGATAGCCTAATAAAATATGATAGTTTCTAGGTATGAGTGGCTGAAACTTTTTGAGCTAGTAACGGAAGGTTGAAAGTTCGAATCTCGTAAAAAAACTGCAAATGAGGGTAGGTCTACGAAAAACCTATCCATTTTTGTTAGAAATCAGATAGAAGAATTCTGTTTGCTGCAAATGATTTGCAAGACATATACGCACAAAATATATGGGGTGGCGAATTCAAGAAATGCATGGTTTGTCCTCTAGAAAAAGGTCAAACTTCACTAAATTTTAGGAAAAATTAAAATTTCAAAAACATGTTTTTTTGTCGCTCCTGACTTTATTTTCTGTTCATTCTTCATGAAATTTTCACAAGTTATGTATTGTTATGTTTGAAAGGGCCTCACAATTAAAAAGTTAAAAAACATTGAAAAGGTCAAGGTCATATTACGATAATTGTGTTTTTATTCGGCCCCAAAGTGCTCCAAATCTAAAAATATTTCATTTAGAGAATATGAATAAAAGTTTTAGTTCTAAATAGTTCTTTCGTATAATGTTTAGTTTTTGAAGATCGGACTTGATCTTTTCATTTTACGGCAATCCAAAGTTTGATCCTTGAATTGTTATTCCGTATTTATGCTTAAAATTGTGGTATATAAGAAAAAGAATGTTCGATTAGTGTGACTTATATACTTGTTTGAACTATTTGCTGCATTTCTAGGTACCTAATTGTAAAATTTTTATCATTTTTTTTTCTCATTTTGCCGCTAGATGACGCTTTGCTTAAAATCACTCTTTTGCCTATAACTCAAAACGTTAAAGTCTAATTGAAATGCGGTTTTCAGCATTTTGTTCCTTGTTGACAGCACCACAGAATGTGATGTGATGTGATGATAGGGTATGGGGAAATATTTGCGCTAGAGGAGTTTGAATGTTCTAACATTAAAAAAAAAACAAAAAAAAAACTGTGCAAATGAGAGTAGGTCTTCAAAAAACCTTTGCGTTCTGTTTCATATTAAAAATTGTGGCTGAGTTGAAATAAAGTGTTCAAGTTGATTAGGTTAAAAGCGAAAACCAAGATACCGCTTGCGGTTCTAGTTTATTTTTATTATTTTTCCAATTCCACCCATTTTTGTGTCCAGCCTAGCGGCCAGATGAAAAAAGCTACAGCTATGAAATTTTGGGCATGGAGTCATCTTTATCTGAACATGTGCCTAAATGGTCAAACTTTTCACTTTTTTTTCTGATTTAGCCACTAGGGGGCGCAATGCATGTAATCGCTGTTTTGCTAATAACTCAAAAATTTGAAACCTGATTTAGATGCGGTTTTTTACATAATGTTCCTTGTTGACAGCCCAATCAAATATGATGGAAATCTCATCATCGAGTACGGGAAAAAAATTGTTCTAGGAGGGGTTGAATGTTCGAACCTTGGAAAAAAGTGAAATAATGAGGGTAGGTCTACGAAAAACCTTCCCACTTTTGTTAGAGATCAGATAGAAGAATTCTGTTTGCTGCATACGATTTGCAAGACATATACGCACAAAATATATGGGGTGGCGAATTTAGGAAATGCGTGGTTTGTCCTCTAGAAAAGGTCAAACTTCACTAAATTTTAGGAAAAATTAAAATTTCAAAAACATGTTTTTGTCGCTCCTGACTTTATTTTCTGTTCATTCTTCATGATATTTTCACACAATATGTATTGCTATGTTTGAAAGGGCCTCACAATAAAAAAATTAAAAGAAATTTGAAAAGGTCAAGGTCATATTACGATTATTGTGTTTTTATTCGGCCACAAATAGCTCCAAAACTAAAAATATTTCATTGAGAGTATATGAACAAAAGTTTTAGTTCTTAAAGAGCTCTTTCCAGTGATGTTTAGTTTTTGAAGATCGGACTTGATTTGGTCATTATACGGCAGTCCAAAGTTTGATCCTTTTTTGGAATAATTGTAAATCAGGTTTTATGCTTCAAATTCTGATACACAAGAATAAAATGTTTGACTTGTGCGACTAGTATACTTGATTGAACTATTTGCTGCTTTGCTAGGTACCAAACAGTAAAACTTTAATCAATTTTCTATCTCATTTTGCCGCTAGGGGGCGCTTTTCTTGAAATCATTCTTTTGCTTATAACTCAAAAGGTTGAAGCCTGATCCAAATGCGGTTAATTGAATTATGTTCCTTGTTGATAGCCTAATAAAATATGATAGTTTCTAGGTATGAGTGGCTGAAACTTTTTGAGCTAGTAACGGAAGGCTGAAAGTTCGAATCTCGTAAAAAAACTGCAAATGAGGGTAGGTCTACGAAAAACCTATCCATTTTTGTTAGAAATCAGATAGAAGAATTCTGTTTGCTGCAAATGATTTGCAAGACATATACGCACAAAATATATGGGTGGCGAATTTAAGAAATGCATGGTTTGTCCTCTAGAAAAAGGTCAAACTTCACTAAATTTTAGGAAAAATTCAAATTTCAAAAACATGTTTTTTTTGTCGCTCCTGACTTTATTTTCTGTTCATTCTTCATGAAATTTTCACAAGTTATGTATTGTTATGTTTGAAAGGGCCTCACAATTAAAAAGTTAAAAAACATTGAAAAGGTCAAGGTCATATTACGATAATTGTGTTTTTATTCGGCCCCAAAGTGCTCCAAATCTAAAAATATTTCATTGAGAGTATATGAACAAAAGTTTTAGTTCTAAAAAGTTCTTTCGTATAATGTTTAGTTTTTGAAGATCGGACTTGATCTTTTCATTTTACGGCAATCCAAAGTTTGATCCTTTTTTGGAATAATTGTTATTCAGCTTTTATGCTTAAAATTGTGATATATAAAAAAAGAATGTTCGATTAGTGCGACTTATATACTTGTTTGAACTATTTGCTGCATTTCTAGGTATATAGTTGTAAAAATTTTATCATTTTTTTTTCTCATTTTGCCGCTAGAGGGCGCTTTGCTTAAAATCACTCTTTTGCCTATAACTCAAAACGTTAAAGTCTAATTGAAATGCGGTTTTCAGCATTTTGTTCCTTGTTGACAGCACCACAGAATGTGATGTGATGTGATGATAGGGTATGGGGAAATATTTGCGCTAGAGGAGTTTGAATGTTCTAACATTCCAAAAAAAAAACAAAAAAAAAAACAAAACAAAAACAAAAAAAAACTGTGCAAATGAGAGTAGGTCTTCAAAAAACCTTTGCGTTCTGTTTCATATTAAAAATTGTGGCTGAGTTGAAATAAAGTGTTCAAGTTGATTAGGTTAAAAGCGAAAACCAAGATACCGCTTGCGGTTCTAGTTAGGTTTTCGCACCACGCAGTGCGAAAACCTATTGTTCTTCTTCTGTTTTATTTTTTTTTTTTTTTTTATTATTTTTCTAACCTTTTTTTGTGAACGGCATATCACCATGATAGAAAAAAGTCACATGTATGAAATTTTAATCAGTTATTAGCACGTATTTGAAAATGATCCTAACGTTGAGAAAATTTTCATTTATGTCTTACTTTTCCCGCCAGGGGGCGTTTTGCATGAAATTTATTAATGGCTAATAACTCACTTATTTGAGGTCCGATTCAAATACGGTTTTTTGCATTCTATTCCTTGTTGATAGCCAAATAAAATATGATAGGTTTCGAGGGTACGTGTCGCTGAAAGTATTTGAGCTACAGAAGGTTGAAAGTTCGAACCTCGCAAAAAACTGTGCAAATGAGGGTAGGTCTAGGAAAAACCTATCCATTTTTGTTAGAGATCAGCTAGAAGAATTCTATTTGCTGCAAATGATTTGCAAGACATATACGCACAAAATATATGGGGTGGCGAATTTAGGAAATGTATGGTTTGTCCTCTGGAAACGGTCAAACTTCACTAAATTTTAGGAAAATTTAAAGTTTCAAAAACATGTTTTTTATCGCTTCTGACTGTATTTTTTGTTAATTCTTCATGATATTTTCACAAGTTATGTATTGTTATGTCTAAAAGGGGATCACAATTAAAAAGTTAAAAAAATAAATGAAAAGGTCAAGGTCATATTACGATTATTGTGTTTTTATTCGGCCACAAATAGCTCCAAAACTAAAAATATTTCATTGAGAGTATATGAACAAAAGTTTTAGTTCTTAAAGAGTTCTTTCCAATGATGTTTAGTTTTTGAAGATCGGACTTGATTTGGTCATCATACGGCAGTCCAAAGTTTGATCCTTTTTGGGAATAATTGTAAATCAGGTTTTATGCTTCAAATTCTGATACATAAGAATAAAAAGTTTGACATGTGCGACTAGTATACTTGATTGAACTATTTGCTGCTTTGCTAGGTACCTAACAGTAAAATTTTAATCAATTTTCTTTCTCCTTTGCCGATAGGGGGCGCTTTTTTTAAAATCATTCTTTTGCTTATAACTCAAAAAGTTGAAGTCCGATTCGAATGCGGTTTTTTGCATTCTGTTCCCTGTTGATAGCCTAATAACATATGATAGGATTCGAGGGTCCGTGTGGCTGAAAGCTTTTGAGCTACGGAAGGTTGAATGTTCGAACCTCGCAAAAAAAAAAACAACTGTGCAAATGAGGGTAGGTCTTCAGAAACCTTTTCGTTCTGTTTCATATTGAAAATTGTGGCTGAGTTGAAATAAAGTGTTCAAGTTGATTAGGTTAAAAGCGAAAACCGAGATACCGCTTGCGGTTCTAGTTAGGTTTTCGCATCGCTTGCGAAAACCTATTGTTCTTCTTCTGTTTTATTTTTTTTTTTTTTATTATTATTTTTCTAACCTTTTTTTGTGAACGGCATATCACCATGATAGAAAAAAGTCACATTTCTGATTTTTTTACCACTTTTGTCCTATGATCTGAATTTGATCCTAACGTTGAGAAAATTTTTATTTTTGTCTTAGTTTTGCCGCTAGGGGGCGTTTTGTAAAAGTTACTAAGGGCTAATAACTCTGTTATTTGAGGTCCGATTCAAATGCGGTTTTTTGCATTGTGTTCCTTTTTAGAAACTTAATAAAATATGATAGTTACAAAAAAATTGCGTATATAAAACTTTCGTGCTACAGGAGGTTGAATGTTCGAATCTCGAAAAAACGGTGAAATGAGGGTAGGTCTACGAAAAAAGTCCCCATTTTATTCAGAGATGAGAGAGGGGAATTTTGTTTGTTGCATATAATTTGCAAGACATATACGCACAAAATATATGGTGTGGCAATTTTGAGAAATGCATGATTTGTCCACAGTTCGCGGTCAAACATAACCAATATTTTCGAAAAATCAACATTTTAAAAGCATGACTTTAAGGTTATTTGCAGCTCCTGAATTTATTTTTTATTCAATCTTCATCATTTTTTCACTGTTAATGCATTTTTATAAAACAAATAAAATCATAGAAAAAAAATTACCTATAATATGCAAAGGTCAAGGTCATATACCAATTATTATTATTTATATCGGCATAAAATAGCTCCAAATCTAAAAATATTTTATAGAAAGTATATGAACAAAAGTTTTAGTCTGTGAAGAGATCTTTCCAATAATGTTTAGTTTTTGAAGATCGGACTTCATTTGATCAAATGACCACAGTCCAAAGTTTGATCCTCTTATCAAACAGTTGTATATCCATATGTTTCCACTTTTTTGCTGTTCCTGACTTTACTTTTTGTTCAATCTTCATCATTATTTCACTGTTTATCCATTTTTATAAAACAAATAAAGTCATAGTAAGAAAATCAAGCATAATATGCAACGGTCAAGGTCATATACCAATTATTATTATTTATATCGGCATAAAATAGCTCCAAATCTAAAAATATTTTATAGAAAGTATATGAACAAAATTTTTAGTCTGTGAAGAGATCTTCCCATTGGTGTTTAGTTTTTGAAGATCGGACTTCATTTGATCAAATGACCACAGTCCAAAGTTTGATCCTCTTATCAAACAATTGTATATCCATATGTTTCCTCCTTTTTTGCTGCTCCTGACTTTATTTTTTGTTCAATCTTCATCATTTTTTCACTGTTTATGCATTTTTATAAAACAAATAAAATCATAGAAAAAAATCAAGCATAATATGCAAAGGTCAAGGTCATATACCAAATATTGTTATTTTATTGGCACAAAATAGCTCCAAATCTAAAAATATTTTAAAAAAAGTATATGAACAAAAGTTTTAGTTTGTGAAGAGATCTTTCCATTGGTGTTTAGTTTTTGAAGATTGGACTTCATTTGATCAAATTACCACAGTCCATATTTAATCCTTTTATCAAACAATTGTAAATCCGAATGTTTCCTCTTTTTTGCAGGACTGACTTTTTTTTGTTCACTCTTATCATTTTTTCACTGTTTATGCATTTAAATAATACAAATAAACTCATAGTAAATAACGATGAAAATATGCAAAGGTCAAGGTCATAATACCGATTATTGTTATTTTTATCGGCACAAAATAGCTTCAAACCTAAAAATGTTTTATAGAAAATATATGAACAAAAGTTTTAGTTTGTGAAGAGATCTTTCCATTGGTGTTTAGTTTTTGAAGATCGGACTTCATTAGATCAAATTACAACAGTCCAAAGTCTGATCCTTTATCAAAAAATCTTAAATCAGTATGTTACCTCAAAAGTTTATTTCAGGTGGCATATTTTGTGATTTCGTGTCTTTGTCCAAAGTCGAAATAACAACAATATGGCACGTTTTCTTTCTTTCGCCTTTTTTGGCCAAGACATAAAGACACATGATTGCGTTATTTCCCCTTTCACCTTTAAGGGCTAGTACACGAAAATAAGAAATGGCAGATATCAGCCATCTTAATTTACTGCATTTCTAAGACCTAAATTGCAATATGTAAATAAATTTTGTTTATCATATTCCGCTAAGGGGCACTTTGCTTGATATCTGGGAAGAAAGTCCGGAGAGCTAATGTCAAACCCCCGGTGTCATTTTCGTCGTTGTCGTCCGTGAACAAACCTTTAACCTGGCTTATATTTTTTATATTCTAAGAGATAGAGCTTAGATATTTTACATGTAGATAGCCCAATTCAAGATCTATCATTTGGAACTATGACTTTTGGCTTGTGACCTTGACCTTGGAGTTTGACCTACTTTTCAAAAACTTAAATCTTAGACAAAAAGTGTTGTTACGGCAAGCTATGTTGTCTTCTGACCACTCTTGTTGTTATAACTAAGAAAGTTGATATTCTTGTTGAAAGCCTGATAAATTTGACAAATC
>CM037782.1:72766977-72816977 GCA_021229015.1 Solen grandis
AACTACTGAATACTGTACCCCCCCCTTGCCCATACCCCTACCCCCCTCCCCACCAAAAAAAAATCTAGAGTAGAAACATTTTGTCCCGTAGGTATCTTTATGATTTGACATTTTTCCAATCACCAGAGGGAATTTGAAGGAAGTTCACAACACTAAGAATAATCATACGGAAAACATTTGCTAAACACTTCACAAAAATTAGGCGTAAGCTTGTTAGATATCCTGACTTAGATCATTAGATGGGTCAATCCTTTACTGTGAACATTATTACATGATAGAAATGATCAACGTTGAAAGGTGGTGTATTGGTTCAGATATATACATTCCGGTGTAATGGTCTAGGTCTATACATTCTTTTGTATTAGTCTATACAATCTAGTGTTTTGGTCTAGATCTTTACAAGTTGTGCAAATTTTCAACGATTTATAAAACCTTAAGATCCATTGAAAATATCCTTTCTGTTCAATTAAGTCATACAATAATGTACTGTTATCATTCTATCGATAACCCATCGTTAGAGAATACCGTCGGTTGTGATTGAATTATAATCATATGGCGACGTCAGCTAATTACAGAAGGTAAACAATGAGTGAACAATGTACGGAGCACCCAGACAGAACCACCGACCTCCAGCAAACCACACGGAAAGGACTCTGAGTGACTTGCCGTGACTCGAACTCTAACGATTATGACACACATGACAAAGGTTTCACGTGCTTTAAGGGACACTAAAAAATCTTATCTGTTCTGTATCAGAGATCTTTCACGTTCAATGACATCGTAACTGAACAAAGAATAGATACTATAGAGAAATAGTTCAAAGGTCAAGTTAAAGATTAAAAATGCCCAAAGTAAACCAGATTATCTCCCTTTCGCTGGTACCCGAGGTTTGGCATCGTAAACACATGACTGACTCATTTCTTGCACAAAATACTATAGAAAACCAGTTCAAAGTAAAAATGTAAGAACATTTGAAAAGTATAAGATGTTCACGAAAAATGTAGATCATGTGTTTATGCTGTCTAAAAATGGGAAGAAATCTGTTTTACTTTGGGATTCTTATTTCTTGTTCATTACATGTCCAAAATCAATATAGTTTGTTTGTTGGGTTTAACGTCCCGCCGAGAGTATTTCAGTCATTTGGAGACGATGTCTACTATTGACAGATATGGTACTCTCGCACTGCTGTATCACGCCGTAGACATGTGGTTTGATAATACACCAAATTACATCTCTTGACACAAGGTCAACCAGACTTAATGGTGCTCCAGTGTCAGAGCTCCCGATTCTGAGTATACATGTAGCTGGTACTGGGTATGTTTGTACACATGACAATTGAGAGAGAGAGAGAGAGAGAGAGAGAGAGAGAGAGAGAGAGGATAAACAATAACGTTACTATTAGACACACGTTTATATTTACAGGTTGCCATGGTTACTATTCAAGCTAAACGCATGTATTTTGTCACCGGAATCATAACTGGAGTGATATTAATTGCTTTTGAATATAGAACAAATATACAAGCACCATTACACATGTCTCCTTTGCCACATCACGGATGCGGCAGAATCTCCCCTCATATAGAGAAATGTCACCATGTTTCTGCACGGAACACCTTCGATATTGTGATCTATAAATGGTTCCATCCGTACTTGATACAGCAATCTAAAACTGTGGATATGTCCAGATGTTATTTTAGCAACTGCAATCTTAAATTTCATGAAAACACTTCATACGGGCCAATAAACGCGTCTGCCATCATCTTCCAAGGAAACAGAATGCCTAATATCCTTCCGACAAGACTAAATCACGACCAGATGTTCGTCTATCTGGACGTAGAGCCTCCACAACATGTTCGTTTCACCAAATGGAGGCTGCCGAAACTAACTAACTATTTCAACCTGACAATGTCTTACAGACTGGACTCTGATATCCCGTATCCATACGGCATCATCGTTCCCAAGAATGCGTCTTCAAAAGCTATAGAAGATGAAACATTTGTCTCACCCCTTAATGAAGTTATCAAAGGAAGAACGGATCTAATTCCAAACGAAGAATATTTGAAAAAGTCACCGCCGAGGAATTTTAGCGCCATTTTCAACAGGAAAAAATCTACAGCAGCTTGGTTGGTTAGCCACTGCAAAACAGCCAGTAGACGTGAAATGTATGTTCAGAGAATGAGGAAGCACGTTGACGTCGACAGTTTTGGAGGCTGCAGCAAGAAAAAATGTCCAAAAGGCCCCGCTTGTTTTGACTTTGTTGAGCAAAACTACAAGTTTTACTTAGCATTCGAAAATTCAATGTGTTTTGACTACATCACGGAGAAAGTATTTCATTGGTTCTCTAGGAATATCATCCTGGTTGTAAGGGGAGCTTTGAATTATGAACGTCATTTGCCAAAAGGGACGTTTATCAACGCTGCAGATTTTGACCATCCAGAGAAACTCGCAGCGTATTTGAAGTATCTTGGAAATAATGAAACAGCCTATACGGATATTCTCAAATACAAAGACAACTTTAAAGTAATTACGCAACATCAGATGGATCAACATGTCTACTGCTCGCTGTGTGAGCGCCTTAACAACATTTCAAGTAGGAATTCCATTCAGAACATTGATAAGTGGGTGAATCAAGGACAATGTCATGAAGCTGAAACCATATAGTGTATTTTTATTGTAACGCATCTAACGCTACTAATAATGGATTGAAAGACCTTTTCGCGAGAACAGCCGCAGGCAGGCTACATTACACAGATCGCAAAACTCTGAAGGGAGGGCTCATTTATTGTCTTAAACCATTAGAAAATATTTCATTGTAAGCATGTAAGTTGTGCCAGATTCCAAATATCTTATCTAATGTCTTTAACCATGAGAGCTTATTTTATTGTAAGTATTGCTTTTGTATCAAATGCCAATGGTACACAGGCATCGGTAACAATAATGCGCATGATGTCGACATAGCTTAAATACAGACAAGTGACTAGTGCATTGTGGTGGATCAATGTGGTAATACCAATGGGAAACAATAAGTTACACATGTGTTGCCGCCACATGTAACAGGCATCCAGCCTGTTTCAGACGTTCAGGAGAACCCAAAACTGGAGCTATATAAATGATTACAGTGTACCTTCATTTAAAATTTCACGGTTTGTTTGTTGGGTTTTACGTACCGCCGAAAGTATTTAAGCCATTTGGAGACTATATATTCTTGAGACAGACTTATTCTGCAGTGTCACGCCGTGGACATGTGGCGTGATACCACACCAAGTCGAATTAACCTGATAATGAGCCAAATAGTACTGGAACTAACTAGTATAAATATATTCACACACACTTTAGAAGGCATAAACTACGGTGGTATAAAAAGGATACGGAAGATTTATTTTTCTATCGCGTGCGCACGCGATAACTATTGCGTGCGAACGAAATAGCTACTGCGTTCGAATATATAAAATATCTTCCATGCCCCTTTGTTCCACTATAATTTAAATTCTGTGTGTGATACACAGTCCAAAGATCTACGTACAAAGTATAAAATAGATCTATGCAGAGACAAAAAGTTTCAGAACGTTAAGTGTAGTTTTCCGCTTAGCGGACATGTTAATTGGTTTTTCCACTATAATTTAAAACCGGTTTGTTCTTTAAATGTAATAATTCCAATTTCTGAATAAGTACAACTTGTAATTTTGATTTGATTTTTTCCTAGTTGTGTCCATACCACAAAGTGAGCATAAACATACTACGATGCAACTATATTGTCTATGCAACACACCCATAAACAAACTTTGACCGATAAACCAAAATTGTGATTACATGTAATTCAGATCAAAATTTCGGTGAAATGGACAAGCTGTTCCAAATTATTATCATCCGAAGGCTCTGTCAATGTTACGTCACGTCTAGATACATAAGATGTACCTTTTAGTAAGCACGACAGGCATCTTTTACCGCCTACGATGAAAACTACGATGCAAAGTTTGTATTGATGATATTAATCACTTTTTTTTACATATGCCACTATTTTATAATTATTGTTTATTTAATAGTAGGAATCATATCTTTTTACCTAAACTTTATAATCGAGGTATTAGATTCATTAAGGATTTAATAGATTTTAGTGGAAATTTTGCTGATATAGAATACTTAAATAAAATTACTGAAACAAAAATAAATTAAATGCACTTTTATAGTTTAGAATGTGAAATATTAAGTTATGCTAGGAGAAAGAAAATACAGCTTAATCGTTGTTCTGTTATTCTATTTCAGAATCATAGAAATAAAGTTTACATATATCCTTTTATTACTTGTACTGACATGAAGAAGTATGTTAACAATGTTTTGTCAAAAACACTGAAGTACCTACCAGTAAAAATAAATGGAATGAAAAATTAAGTAATTTGATTATAAACTGGGAAGCTATTTACACTGAACACTTTTAAATGCACTAATGATACTTATATAAACCAATAATAGAATATTTGATTGATGAAATAATATGAACCATCAATAAACATTGACAATTCGTTTGTGATATTAAGATCTTTAGAAACAGAAAACAAATATGATTTAATGGTTTTACAAATAAAAAATAATACTTAAGCAAGATGAAAAATGCGAAACCATATATGATCTTAAAAAAAGCTTCAGATTAGCAATAAACATTTTTAAAGATACATTGTACTAAATTCACCGAAGTTGAAAGTATAAGATGGACAATTGTAAGTTCAGTTCTAATGAACTCATGTCCATTTGATAAAATGAAGTAAACAATACAGCCAGCAATCTATGTCGCTAACACATCATATTAAAAAAAAGGATTAAAACATTCAAAGGTTCCTTATACCTCTGTGTATTTATTATTTTTATTTAGAGAAAATAACAATACAGTTACAGTATTGCTATTAATGAAAACCAATTATGTATTCGATATATCTTAGAAGGGAGACATGTATTTTCTTTTTTTCCCAATATGAATTACTTGCATTGAATAATATATGCATAGATATTAAAAGTCATTACTATGATATATTGTTAGGAAAAGTTGTGTACATGTACTTATACATTGATGTCATGTTATTACTTATACATGTCGATCGGGTGTTACAGGGTACAGGAGAGGGGGGTCCAACTGTTTTACAAGGGGTTCTTTTCTTCTTTACTCCTTATATAACAGTCAAATCCCAAGGGCTTGTGACCCCGAATCCCCCCCCCCCCCGCTTTTCGTTCGCGCATGCGAAGGTATTGTTAGTTGCAGATAATATGATATTGTTTGGTAAATCTCCTACAGAAATACAACAACAACAAAAATTGTATTCTATGTAAACCCAGCTTTAGTTTAATTTTGTACTATGTTAAATTCCTATCAAAACTCAATGTTGATTGAGTTAAAGGCTAGTACCGGTAAATCGATAGTCACCTTTTCATAAATTTATACATGTACTTTAATATTTATGGGGTAAAATGTTAATATCTTTGTCAGTATCTCTCATTTTATTATTCATTTCAACCCTCGTGCTATTTTGTCAAAAATGTCCAAGTTAATCAGTTAGAAATAAAGACTAAAGCACATACATATTGTACATATTCTTTATTAGCACTAAACATTTGTGTTTCATGATTCATTTCATTTCAAGTCCACATTTTCATACGGTGTTCAAAGCATGTTTAGAATAAATAAATTACAGAAATTGTTTCTGTTTGCTTTTCTTTAAATGCCAGGGGGTGCCTGGGTTTAGCACGTACGCACGTTCGTACAATTGATTTGAAAATCGAAAAGTTAAAAACGCCCATAACGGTATAAAATCGTCGCGTAACCAGGATACGACATATATGTGTCTTCATAATTAGATACAGCGAAATCTATTGTGAACGGATTGGCCTAGAACGATGTTACAAAAATCACCAAACGTAACTACTCGGCCAAATCCGTCGATCATCGGATTTCTAGGAATGGGCGAGGTGTTCCGAGTGAAAAATCATATCTTTTTTAAGGACAACATTTAATTAAGAGCACAAACAAGCTAAATTACCGACAATAATAAGGTATATATCTTAGGGTACGATACTTTCTTGATCAACTCATCTTTTCCATCTCATTTATGTGTTCCAATGGTTAACAAAATTCAATTCAAAATGCAACCACAATTTAAGGAAGCATGGCAAATTGGTTACACATGGCTGAGATCGGATGCAAAGACTATGGCAATATTCTGTTAGATCTACATTAAGGCTTAGATATTAATTATTTTATTTCGGTCATCAAAACCTGATTAGGCATGTAGCAACATGTAGACCTATGTAACCATGAACAGTGTTAAGATATAAGTTTTATATTATTGATTAGAATAACAATTTAAATACTTTATTAGTATAAAAATGAGAAATTCAAACTTATGATACACGGGATCAATTTGAAAAAATATTATTGACACAGGTTTAGAAAATATCAATATAAACTACTTTAAAAAATGCTGTAATTACATATATCAGCACTGAAACATCTTTATTAGTTGTTACATGCATGAGTTCTTTACTTGTGATAAAAATGTTCGCGTTTTGGTTATATTATTGGCTCCTAAAATGGCTCATGAAAAGACAAAATGACTCAAATGTACTGGAGTTGTGTGTGTCTCTAGTGAAAGAGGGTTTGACGGGCTGCAGCTTAAATCGCCGTTCGAGACTTTACCAATCTGTTGAACTTAAATCATAAAGAGGCATTGTTGACGTGTGTCAGTGATCATTCTTTGACTCTTTTAAACATAATACCGTTAAAGTCAGATCATTGAAGCATTATGATAAAGGTGGAATTCAAACAGTACATATGGTAATGCAGATCACTGAATGAACTGTAGGTCCTTTTCAAAACATAAATAAATGAGCGCTGAAAATAGATCCCTTAATTCAAATGCAGATATGATTATAAAATTATTATAAGATAGTAATAAATCAAGTTTATAAGCGGATATACTGAATAATAATAATAATTTAACACTAAATAAGTATCTCTTTTATTATATTTTGTTGTTCACTTCTGAGAAAGTTCAAGAATGACTATGGAAAAACATCAAGCGTCACAAATATGCTGCAGTCCCTACAGTGGCGTAGGCTTGATCAACGAAGAATTGATAGCAGACTCTCTCTCATGTTTAAAATCACTAATAACCTCATAGCTATTCCAATATCTGACTACCTCATCCCAAAGACGAGACAATCTAGACATTACCACTCTGCCTCCTACAGACTTATGCCTGCTTTCACAGACTATTACAAATTCTCCTTCTTTCCGCGAGCTGTCTTCCACTGGAACAGTCTACCACCATCTACCGTCGCTTGTTTAACTCAAGAACAGTTCAATCAGACAGTCTGTCAGATTGATCACATCTCCCCTTAGAAAACACAACGCTCTTACTTTTATTAGTTTTATAGTAACACCTTCTTGCACTCTTTTACTCTCAAATTTTATTTTGTTCCTAATCTTTTCATTTTATCCTCACACAATCACTACTAATACTCTTGCAGCAAGACGCGCAAAATGTCTAGGCCCCCAACAGGGGTTTGACATCATAGGAAGATAGATAGATAGAGATTCGGACCCACGCGGAGGGATACTGAATTAGTGGTAGACGGAGTAGTTAATGCTCATCTCATCACACGTGCAGCTTCCTTATATGATAGAATTAGAAAAAAGCTAGAATTTAATTGGAAGAATAGAAGGGGTGAAAAAATGGAAGGAAAAATGCAATGAAAGAAGAGAAGAAAATGAGTTATACAGAGATTTTGAATAGTAAGATGGATACAGTGAATATGGATTTTCCTTTAGAAAGAGAATTTGCAGGAGAGGAGATATATTAAAAAATAGACAGGACATTATATAGCAAGATAATTTAAGATTGGTTTAGATAGAAAAGTAACATAAAAGAAAGGTGAAGCCTGCGCATGAGAGCCCACGACCAGGATCATGCTTTAATTGAGACCTAAACCGTATAACGTTAAAGGCCGGATGAGTTCGCACTCAATCTGCATTGTGCAGAAAGTTTCTTGGGTCTTACTGATGTCTCTCATAATCCACACTTTATATGCCCTACTTGTACTATCTTTCAAACGGGTATTAAATTGGTTCCATATTTAGATTTATTAGTCTTTAAATGAAAAAAATGTATTTCTTTGATCATTTATTATATTCATTGAACTATATTATATACATTTAGTCTACCTTCCAGGAGTTCAACGAAATATAAACAGCTAACTCAGTGTTTTCAAAATAGAGCTTATTTTGGTATTTTTTCCAACGAAAGGGTACCGTTTTAATAAATAGACTAAGGACATTTTTATAGGTATTCTAAATGGGTATACAATAAGGCTCCGAAGTGGTGCAGTGGAAACGACTCCGTTTACAATTCCTCTCAGTATCACTCAGCATGGGTTCGTAGATCTGATGTGAAAAACAAGCTATATAAAATGTATGCTAACTTAGTGCCAAATTAGAATACCCACTATTCATTTTATTATTTTAAAATTAGATTTGTTTTGATAATGCCATAATCATGTCTGCATTTGAATTATAGGGCTCTGTATTTATTTGTTTTAAAAAGGACCTACATTTCACCTATTGAGCTGCATAATTATTTGTACTTTTCACTTGTAATACGTGATTCTTCTCATACAAGGTTGTTCTTGATTTGGGATAGAAGCAAACGCTAAAATATCTATATTACAATTATACTTTAAAATGAATAACGAAATTTTCAATTTCCGAGGCTCTAGTTTATAATCGCAATGTTTCGGACATGTAAAAATATTTCGGGTACCTATAAGCTTTCACAATGTCAACTACTCTTAAAGTCGATCTCTGCAGTTTCATCTTTTTTTTTTTAAACATTTAGAATTTCATGATTCTTTGTTTATTGATAGTATATTATCTGATCTACTAAAATATGAAATAAAAACGGGGTCACCAGCCTTAGAAAAAAATCATATCATGTTTTTTATCGGAATACCCTATGTAGTAGCAGTACAGTACAGTAGACAATTAGGGCAATATCTATCCTAACACTCGTTAAAATTTGCAGTCGGTAAAATAACTGAAAATTTGCAGTTGAAATATAAGACGCAACCTTTTTTTTCGATCTGGACTTTTCCATCACCCATAGCGTCTTTTTTTTTCAACCAAAAAACTGTTATAGTTTAAAATTTATTCGTGTATGAAAACAGAAAAGGGTTGTTTCTCCAGTAAAGGATGTCTTTATTTCGTTGTTTATTCAGACAGTTGTAAAAAACTGGCACTTATTATAAGATGCAGAAGGGCTTACCGATAATTGCTCTCAGGCCATATACCGAGGTAATGTTATCCTAATGCATTAAATCTACCTCAAACTGTAGGACATCCATTAATTGGTTATAATTACTGTCAACTGCATTGGAACTTAGGGTTGTAGGCTTAAATCCCAGTATAGTCATTTTTTCTTTCTATTTTTCACTTTGACCATTAATTATGTATTGCTCATATTAGACAGAAAACAGTTTTTCATTTTAATTTAATATTTATATAGGTATTTATTGGATGTGAAATGCTAAATGTAGCTACCCCCCCCCCCCAAAAAAAAAATGCTCCTACGGCGTTCCAGGAGCATTTCCCCGGGGGAGCATGCCCCCCGGACCCTCATTAGGCTATAGGTTATTTTATTGCAAAACTTCTTACTCACTGAATACTTATATTTAGGCATTTCATCTGAACCATGGCGGAGAAAACAACTGGCCAATGAAACGGCGCGTCAGATATAGTTGATCGGATTTTTTTAAAAGCTTTTTTCATCTTCAATGAAGAATATTAAAATACTACGTGCGATTTCATTTGACATCAAGTAGCTGACTAATATTCATAAGTACAATATTTGGCCAGTTGAAAATCCCGTGGTATATATGGTTGTGATGATGGTTTACCTGATGACGAAAAAAAAAACCCGATTAAATCGGATAATCGAGAAGTTCGGATAACCGAAAGTCCGTTTCTTGGTCAGGTCCGCAGCAAGATTGGAAACATACAGGTATCTAGGAAAAGACACCGTGCTCGAACAATCACTCTTAGGCATATCGGATTTTTATTTATTTGGAGTTAATGATATATTTTTTTTTCGAAGAATAGTTTTTTTACATCAAAGTTAGACAACTCTTGAAAATAACTGCTAAAATAATAAGAATTACAGGTGTAATACGAAATGTCAATTTCAAACTGGCTTCCCCTCCCTGTCCACTCCGTTGAACAGAAACATGATGAAAATGGCTGTGAAAAGAAAGAATGCAAATTGTAAACACATGAAAAGACAAACTATCAATCATTATGTGTTAAATCAGTTTGGAACACCTGTTTATTTGATTTCTTTTCTTCAAGACAATAGTGAATTTCGACTATCTGCGAAATCGAAATATATCATATTTCAACCAATTCGAACAAATAAGTAAATTTGGAGTTGATAGACTGCAATAAATTAAGGATTTTTAGGTAAACATTAACCTAATAAAATACATAATTATTCAGATATTATTCCAGGGTCAATTTCATCCGATATTTTCTTTTTTTATTCAGAACAACACTTAGAAATTAATTTAATGTAAATTGCATCTGTTTTCACTCTCACTCACTGGCAACAGGCATAAACTTTCTGGGCTAAAAAAACTTATAATAAGATGTAAACCTACGTAAGTCAACGAGCGCTCCCCGAAAGCCTACTGTACATACTGGTGTAAAATTCCACACATTGTTAGGAGGATTATAAAAATACACATAAAATTTTGAACCTAATACTAGCTGGTCAGTTATACCGAGATTTGCCGAATCCCTAGAGAAATGGTCTATAATTCAAGCAATGTGGAATTATAAGATGAATGGTGCACTTACGCAAGGAGAGGAGAGATGCCGATAGATACGTCAGACCATGCCAACCTATGACGTCCTTCAACGTCACTGGAACCAGGGTGCCGATTGTTGAAGCTATAGTCTGCAATCCGAGATACAATAACTTCTTTATTTTTAGGTGTGTTTACTTTTTATTCTCCCTGTAATAGGTAGCAGTAGGTCGGGGAACCATCCTGCTGACTACCTTACAAATCATATATCATGATACATGTATATAAATTCATTTATTTTTAACTCCTAAATTTTCTGAAAAAGAACATTTCAGCTATAATTGATATTTTGTTAAGTAAGCCGATGATTAAAATAAAAAGACAGTATTTAACTTGAATTTTACAAAAAAAGATGAAAGTATATTTAAACAAAATAAATAAAGAAAAAATAATAAAGAAAAAATGGTGATGTGTCCTAGTAACTTAGTTACTATATTACACCATTTAAATATAATCTAATCTATTTCTAGCTAGTAAATGAGATTTCTTGAGCTTATACATACAAATACACACATATACCAGGCATATATCTATCAATATACCTTTTATACCTTTTGAATTCATTTATTTTACTGCTAATATATCTGCATAGAGTTTACAGATATATGATAAAATAGTATATTCTGTCTACAGCCTCTACATACTATGAAAGATTTAGACAGAAATCCATTTAATTGTACAAAAATTTAAGGTTAAAGAAATATAATGTTTTCAAAATGAATTTAAAGATATTGAATCAAAATCTTTCTTAAAATCAATTCACATTAACAAGCCTGGAATGTTGTGTTCTTCTTTATATTGCATAATGTCATATAAAACTCTTTTATTCAATATAGAACCCCTTTATAAAACCTGACTGGTCATTTGTAATTAAGACGCCCATAACTTTTTTTTCAGTCGATTAGCTATTGTGCCTGAGGCTCATCTATAAAAAACATTTAATAGAGTTATTGGTCTCCAGATCTTCAAAAAATGTTTTGGTTTACCTTCAGTAGGAATACATAGGATTACCCCCAACTTGAATTTTTTTTTTAAGTTGACAGAATATGCATGGTTTATTGCTCGAACAACAAAATGCCGTATTTTACACCAGAATACTTCATAGAAATTTAAAAAAAAACAAAACATCTGAGCCTGGACTTTATCATTTCACATATTTTTTTAATGTTTCTGAAACTTCCTCATAACTTAAAATACCTTCTAATGTGTTTGCTTGCTCTATTGAGAGTTTATTTATATTGCAATGTTTACTATAAAGTGTTTGATAAAATCTACTGATATCTTTAAGAATATCTTGCTGGTTAAAAATTTGACTTCAATCTTCGTTTTCAATAATCGGTATATATTTCTTATTAACATTATAATTTTCTCAATTACAGAAATACTTTGTATTTTTTTTCTCCGTTTTCGATCCACTGAGCCCTTGCCCTTGTCATAAAACCACTAATTTTTAAACTTCTTATTTCTTCAAGCCCTTTTTATAAGAGTGCCAGACTCTCCTTTTTTTCATCAGTTGTGTTTTTTTTCTAGTGTATAAAGTATTTCAGATATAATTTTTTCTTCCTCATTTCTCCGTTGTTTCCATAAGAAATTGATTTTCCACGGATTTCATCAATGCATCTTATCGAGAAATCGAAAAAAGCTACTTATCATTAACTGTCTAATATTAACCAGTAAGGGGGTTGTGTGGTTGGAGTATAAGCGGAATGACCTGGGTTTGATCCCCGGCCGCGAAACGCAAAAGTCGGTAAAATCAGGGCACTGGTTTACCTCTTCTTTGCTTTGCGTTCAGCATGTAAGTTGTTCCAGGGCTCGCTGACCCGGCGTCTAGATAATGTGACCGGGGTAGTCCCATTTCGCTTGTATCCTATGTGATATCGCAGTGAGGTAGTATTATTTAGAGGGTATGTGTTCGATTTTGTGGAAGATGCAATTGCATCCAGTAGCCACGAGAGAGAATACATTTTCAAAGATCCCGAGATAAAATAAAATATTGCATTTCCTACAAAAACACATTATCTTTTTTATGTCGGAAAGAGTGAAATTATATTTTCATAATTTTAACTGTGAAATAATTTTTATTATCAAATATATTTTTGTTTATATATCAATTATCAACAAAAACATGAAATAGATATGTCTCATATACCCAATGACCCCGAATGACTGAAATACTGTCAGTTGGAAGTTTCAAGTAAGCAAGCAAACGAATTTGACTTCCTGATTTGATTTTGCTGTTTTATATAGACCTACTCCGGAATAATAAACACATTGTTTTTTACCAAGTTCCATATAGGTACAAACGTATTTTACCCTTAGAAATGAACAAAGGTCCATGAAGAATAGAATAACTGTTGTGCTGCATGCTTTTCAGCAACGATTACATGAAAATATTGTTTGTACCTACATGGAATAACCAATTTATTTGAATTCCATTTATCCCTTATTGATAGCTGAAATGTACGGACTTCCTTAAAGCACAGTTCAAAGAGTGAAAAAAGAAAGTTTCAGGTTGTGAGAGGCTAGACTTACGAGAGCTAGACTAATAAAGCCGTAGTTCACAGCCATATTCTTAGCACCGAAGATCTTTGCGAAGACGGAGGGATTGCTGGACCAGATGCCGCAGAAGAAGAGATACAGGCCACAGATCCAGATCATATAAAAGCTCTTTCCCCAGTCTTCCGTGAGCGAGATGGTGGCACACAGGACAACCAGTCCAAGAGATATCAAGCGGATAGTCACCTTAAACACAGGTCTAGCTACAATCAGTGGGACCGATAAGCTGTTTTTTTTTAAATCATGTTTATTTTTGCGAAGATTTGGAAACAAATTCGCACAACTACTTAGTCTAGTAAATCCATCTCGACAGCTCTTGGGTTGGACTAGTACAGTGTGGGAAGATCATGAAAAATCCTTGCCCATAACTTTCGGATCCACAGTCGAGTACGTTACCATTGGACCAAGACGCCTTTGATAAATTGATGAAGCAGTGCATCAGAGTTTTAACCCTTTATTTCATTTAGACTCGATTTGATGCATTGAGCTGGAGCTGTCTGAACTGGGTGTACCCTGTTTGCTCATACAAATCCACACAGTCTTAATGGCAAAGAAAAAAAACATTGTAACCATTGTTTCATGTACGATTTAAAAGTTTAAAAAAATGATACTCATCAAGTCATAAATTTGTACATGACTATTTTTGATATTCTTGAGGAACTCTAGATTTATACTCTATTATCTTAAGAAGATAGAAATCTAAAGGAAATAAAGAAACTATACGATTCCTTATATTGTTTTTTTTTTTTCTTATTTTATTGTGAGATATTAAAAGATTCTCAATATGTGCTGTTATCGCAAAATTGCGCTAAAACTGTAATACTGGCGCTTAATTGAATTTAATTTAATTTTGATAACCCAAAGAAACCCGCGCGCGACCACTAATCCTCCACGAAAATTAATCATTTAATTAATCTCTCATGCTAAGTTACTTTTTTGAAAATTTGAAAATTAAAATGTAAGGACCTTATATCCAAACCTGTCCATAAAGACGCCCCACACTGGGCGACCAAGGCAGTTGAACACGGAGGAGAGGGAGCCGATCATTGCCAGGAAATAGTCATCATGGATAAAAGTCTGACCATAGGCCTGTAAACAGAGGTCTGGTAGAGCAACTTTTTCATCAACAGTATTCAATTGGTGAATGAACTGAGAGTATGACGGAACATTTTACTATACCGGTTTTTATTTTCACGGGTGTCTATATTTCGCTATTTTCGTGCACCAGGTTAAAACAGCAAAAATTAGAAGAGTTAGATATCAAAAACTGTTTAAACGTACATATATTTGATGACCATGTCTTTTAAAGATCTTTATCGGGTTGTACATATCCATAATTTATAGGTCAAGTGTAATCAATATATGTTGAGTATTGAATGTAAAAAAAACAACAAGAGCTACGTTCGAATGAACGCCATGCCTCCGCGGGGGTCCTTAGACCTCAAAGGTGAAGTTCATGTGAAGGTCAAGGTCAACTGGCGGGTAAAACTCATAAAAGTGCATACACCTGTGAAGTTTGGAGGTTATGGATGGAAGCGCGTTCATAATATGGCTAAGGTTAGTTTTTGCTGTTTTTGGTCATGGTGATCTTGATCTTTGGTCCCGTGACCTTTAAGTGGGTCTGTTGGATAGGGCTCATCAAGTTTAATACACATGTGAAGTTAGAAAGCTTTGGATGGAAGCACTTTCATTTTATCGCCACGGTTGATATTTGCTAAATGGTGACCTTGACCTTTGACCCTGGGACCTATAAGTAGGTCTGAAAGATAGAGCACCGCAAGGTGCATACACATTTGAATTGGATGGAATTCTAGGTGGGTATGGCAGGTAGAGCTCATCAAGGTGAGGCACCTGTGAAATTTTGAGGTTATGGTTAAAAGCTTGTTAATGATGTGGCCATGGTGAAGTTTTGAGGCTCTAGGTGGAAGGATCTCCGTGTTATGGTCAACAGACAGACCAAAATACAATATGCACCCCGAATCTATCGATGCGGATCATAAAAATATACTTAATTTTTATGCATCAGCAACATGTACCTTGTACAACCCGATGAATAAGTTCATTCCTCCACCTATGCATAATACGTTGAGAAAAACAATGTAGAAACTTCGAGTCCGGAAGGCCATTTTTACCGCCTCCTTCGCCGTCAGTTCCGGCACTCTACTGAAAAAGCAATAATCCGTGGTTGTAAAATGTAAAAAAAAAAATCATCACTGACATTAGCGCCACGAACGATGTTGAACCTATATTTAGAGTTATAAAACCTTTATTTAGACAATCGATTTTCACACACCTGATCAATGCAATCTTCGCGCATGCGCCAACTATACAGGCTGAACGTTTGAATTCTTTACTGGGACCTGGTGAAGACGCCATGTTGCGGATCGTGTCATTTGGCACGGGGATCCTGTTTTCTATATTAAACTATTTTCCCCAGAGTAGGTACAAACATTGTGTTTCCTCTGCAATGTGACCTATATTTCCTGAGTTTATTTGTCGTTAAACAAAGACCTTATCACCATTAACGAGGTAGAGTAATTTTTTTTATTTACGATAAAGAGCTGCTTATTAAATAGCAATGATTAAATGACCTAATGGTATATTCTAAATATTTCACTTTCGAACTTTTCGAGGCCGGTTGTTAAAAGGTCTGCTTCGTAACCGGTTGGCTTGTACCGCGGCCAGGACATTCCAAAGTCAATAAGAATGATATTGGTACTCGTATATCTCCTTTAAGGGGTTTCCAGGACTGGTTGCCATAGGTATGATATCATGTAACTAGTCTGTGGCATGATACAGTAGTTTGACAGCTCAACTTTCCAAATGATGGAATACTGTGGGTGGGACTTAAAACTTTAAGCAAAAAAAAAAAACAAAAAAAACTGAGGCAACAATGAAGTTCCTGGTGAGGAGGTCTGCTCGAAATTTTTCAATATTGTTCAGAAAAATGAAATACTTACGTTTGGATAGTTTCTTGACACTCTGGGTTTTCTTTATCAATTACAGCATTATCTTGAACTATCTCCTCAACCTTAGCAATGTCGATCACACTCACGCTGTATGTCGCTTGTTCTTCATTGGCATCTATGTGAGCAAGTTCATCCTGAAGAAGAAAATTATCACTTACATTTTGATTGGACGATATGTGCGTCATGTGACATTCTTTCTGTGTCATTTGATTTGTTTGTGTCTTTTTCAATATCGTGTTACCACGCCTTATGAAGAATAGAGGTGATCTGGATTTCTCATTCAATTATGATTTCGATGACTCGATGAGGTAAACAGTTCCCCAAGTCAGCTCATGAACTTTTTATTACGTCGAAATTCTTAATGAATAAAAGCAGCTGATTCAGTGATTTACTTGTCTGTATAAAGCGTTAACAACATCCAGAAATAAACATTATGTGGTGTCGTGGGAGGCGTGGTTAACATATAGGGGAAGGGGGGGGGGCATGGTTACCTGATGTGGAGGTGTGGTTATAAGCCCGATTCCAACCAGGAGCATTCCGATATAGATGGCAGCCAGCAGGAGGAAACATAATGGTACTCTGTCGAGAAGGTCTTCGTCCGTGAAATACCTATTAAGTAATGATGTTGTTTGCCGACTCTGAGATATCAATATCATTATTACTATTATTATTATTGTTACTTTTATACCACATCTATACAATGAGAGTTTTTTTTGACATACATTCAAAATACTAAATTGCGTTATTTGATCAACATTTTCAATGAGATTAACTATTTTTTTTTTTACATCAGATATTAGTACATTATGTATCATTTGTTTTAGTCTACAATATGTCAGTCTTATTTTACATTTTCTTTTTCATGAAAATTGAATCATTTGAGATACAATGGACATTTAAGTAATATGTAAAAGACAAAGCCTCAAAGCGAGCATAGAATTATGTTTGTCATGACTTGGCATTTAGCACTGTACTACATACAAATAAGTTAGTTCAGAGTCTCTTTAATATAAATAGTAGTAAAGAGACCTTGGTTAATTATAGTTAGAATATTAGTCATAACAAGTGATCCAGTCATTTTCAGAAACAATGATATACATCAATATGCATTTTGCTTTCCAAGATGGCGGTATTTGTTTACAATAAGAATGGTAAGACGCAGTTCTGATCACATCACATCGCTTGAAATAACAATAACGATAACTCCTGGGTTTACTTTTTTGCCGATATCTCCAATGGTATTCATTCGAGATAGCGACTGACGAAATCATTAATATTTGAGCAAACAATTGCAGTTACGCGATAGGTCCCGTCCCGTTAGGTCCCGTCCCGTCCCGCCCCGTCTCGTGCTGTGCTCGCTAATTATACCTTCCACGGTTGCAAGTTTGCTTACATTTGCATTAGAGATTCTAGCTTAGTAACAGCCATTCGAAATAAAGAATTGACAAGGCTACTGCCTTATTAGCCGGTCTTGATAACTTGTTAACTTTCCAACCAGTTAGAGTTTAGTATTAATAACAGGGTTCATACATAATATTGTAACGGAATAGCCGACAGCAACAACAAATGTAGCACACGACATGCGCAGGGGCTACTACATTTTGTATTTGCAATTTCAAATATTTACTTTAGAACACCAGAAGCGTAGCAACAAAATGTTAAATAAGTATTCTACCGTTAAATCTGCTTCCTCGGACGAAATTACTAAGAAAATACATTGCACAAAAGATCTTACTTTTCACCATCTTCGTCCTCGAAATCCGGCGACAAGTTATCTGGGTTGATGTAGAGAGTTATAACTTGGTTGAATATAATTGAACTGCCTCCAATCCCGGCCACAGTGAGTCCCGTTGCAAAACTAGATTTATTTGGTAGCCACTGAAAATAAAAGAGTTTTGGTTTTAGAGTATAATCATTTAGGCATCCATATGATAAGTGAAATGTTTGTTTGCTCAGATTAATTGTCCAACCGAGAGTATTTCAATAATATGAAGACGTTTTCTATATGAGACACGTATAGTGCTGTCACATTGTAGTATCACAACGTTGACATGTTACATGAATACCACATCCAGTCACATTATCCTGACATCGGGCCAACCAGTCCTGGAACAACCCTTATATGCTGAGCGCCAAACAGGGTATATATACCAGTTTAGCGACCTATCGTCACAGGAGATCGAGTCAATGAAGCTCTGGTCACGGGGCGACATCATCCAAAAACTGGGCTAATTACAGAACTGATGGCAGAGCATCTCAAGTGCACAGACAACAGCTTGTAAAACTGCAATTCGTACAATTAGTCAGGAAAAATGTTCATGAAATAATAATATTATTATTTAAAAAAAATATTTATTGAGAACCACAGAGGTTTGCAAATATTGTCTGCAAAAAGCGGACTATGCTTATCTCTGGTTTGCTGAGTGCGAACTTTTTCTACATTTACTGCTGGTACAAATTAGGTCTCAATCAAAGTATGACCCTGGTCATGGGCTATCATGCGCAGTCTATATTACTCTCCTTTTGTATACTTCTTTATATTTCTTCTATTTCACTCCCTGTATGTTTCATCATTACTCATTAAATCACTATTTAAATAAGCATTACCCGCTGTAAAAGGTGAGTACTGATCATCTTATATTGTCACATTTTATGTTAACACAGACTTGTTGGGTATTACTCACTTATTTGAGTGAAAACTGTTCGCCTATAAAGATAAGCAATACCCAATATGAAAGGTGAACATTACTCACTTAAATCAGTGGGAAACTGTCAAATATCTAGATGAGTATAACTCACAGGTTAGTACTAGTCATATAATCGGATGAGTAATGCTCACTTATTAAGTTGATTGAAACCAAACCAACTTTGTAACGCCTTTTAGTGAGTACTATTCATTATATATGTGGAGCATTACTCATCTAATTCAGCCATTTATGCTCACATGCTTGATAGAGTACTGTTAATCTTATTCATTTAGACATGCTCACCTATTTGACTGAGTAATCTATTTCAGTGACGCCTAAGTCGGTAAACACATGTATTGCTTGAATAAAAAATAAACAAGAAATATTTTAACAGATATGCGCCGTTGTTGTTGATGATGATGATGATGATGATGAAAAACCTTGATCGCAGTCTGTATAGGAGGACCATAGGCACACGCTACACCGAAATTTGGCAGAACTCCGTACGTGAAGATGAACAGAGGGAACGACTTCTGTATGGACAGCCAGGATAGGGCCGAACCCCCACTGAAAATTAACGTAAGAAAATATGTTAGTTCTGACACTGGCGCCGCACTAGAGCGCAGTGCTTTCTGTAGCCAAAAAGGTTTGCTGGTGTTTGTTTAATTATTGGGGTTAACGTCCCGCCGACAGTATTTCAGTCATTTGGAGACGATGTCTACTTGAGATAGATATAGTGCTGCCACACTGCAGTATCACGCCGTAGACATGGCATGATACCACACCCAGTCACATTGCTTGTATGAAAAGAAAATGCATAATTACTTATTCAAACTTCAAAACGTTTCCGGTTAAGAAATACCAAATCATAAATTATTATTCAGTTTACCTTTGTTTAAAATATTCCTATTTGCCCAAAAGGAAAATAAGAACAATTACTAAATCAAAGCACTGAGAGTCCTAATGTTACGATGAGCATAACCATAACAGTACAGGAGAAAGTCAAGCGGCTTGAACTTTGGAAAAGTTTTATTAATTTTTCGCATCCAATGGATCTTGCAGTTACTATATCATTTTACTGTGCGAGCCGAACACTCGTTTGGCATTGAAATACCTAACTGATTAACTAGGACATATTACATGCCAGAGGTGTGTGAATTGCTGCACTTCATGTACAGCGCACACACAATTTTCCCGCTAACGCATCATTACGAATAACGCAACATAAAAATGCTTCAATTCTTTAAAGGAACTCGTTCACAGACGGTTATTGAATTTGATTTAAAACAACCTGTGCGTATTATCTCTAGCAATACTCATGTGTACACGTATGGTCACACAATGCAACTTTTTGTGATTTCTCCAACACAGACAATAGCGATATAAAGGGTATTGAACATATACTTAGAATGATAAAACCTGTATTTATAATTTCTTCGTCCGTGTGCCGTTACATGACTGATAACATTCACTCTTTGCGAATGCTTCCGTAAACAGGCTGAAAATTTGATATTGGAAGGGAACATCTATAGTCGTATATGCGACACGGCTGGTAGTTCAAAGTTGATAGAGAGGCAAAACCAAGAGTACCCAAATGTGGTGTTTCTTTCCGTCTTTAAATTAGACTGACTCTAGATATGTAAAAAATGATAAGGCTTTCAAAGCAAGCAGAATTGTTAACCAACCAGAAACGAATACTCGGGTTTTCACTTGAAACTGCAGGGAAAGACCTTGACTTAACTCTTTTCTTAGCATCACGGGGTAATGTCCGTGATTTCATTCATGAAGGCAACGAAAGGGTGTAATCTAGCGAAATGGACATCGCAACTCATATATTTATAGAGCAAAGTGTAGCTGATTATATATTGCTGAATGTTTCGAAAAAATCTTAAGCAACGACAGCCGGTCCCGCTATTACGGTGGCACCTGACGGAAGCATCCTTGTCGTAACCATGGAACTCGCCGGTATCGTTATGTGGCGGGTTAACTCTGCAGGACAAATGGCCGAGGGTTTGAGATAGGACAAGCGAATATTTGTCTGTGTCGATGTTACTACTCCATATAAAATGGGGCTTTAACAATGGCATATCATTTCTTGTCTTAGGAATATGGTATTGTTCACAAATTAAAGTCAATCGGTTTGAAACACTTGTTAAAATTCGGCAGATTACATTGAAATGGTGCAGTCTTGATTCAACAAAAAAAAATATCTCCAAAAAAACTAATATATACCTAATAGAGTACTAGAGGAAAACGCTCAAGATGATAAGGGTCTGTGTAGAGAGGTGGTCCTCAAATGAGGGTCTGTTGTGAAGAGTTTAGGTTGGCGATTATTTTCATGGTGATACAGACAGATCAACATTTACAGATTTATCTGAAAGACGTACTTCAGATGGTCAGGTAATCGTGTCCTACATGCTAGGGATTAGTATAAGTTGTTTGCCAATCGACGTTAAATAATGAGTTAAAAAAACAAAAAAAAATAACAACAAAAAAACCCGCTTATTTTACTTAAGAGCAAACACAAATGCCGACAGAAAAGAATGATCCCTTATTTTACAGAACTTCGTGACGTGATAAAACAGTACCTGTAGATGAGGGTTCCGAAAAGTATCGCCATGCGCGGGCCGAATCTATTGTCGAGAAGGCCGCCGATGCTCATCCCGATAAAGCCGACAAATCCCCCCGACGTTGGGATCCACAATGCGTCAACATTGCGAAGGGCTGTGTAGTCCGTCCGGTTTCGAAAGTACGATACAATGTACGGAGAGAAGTTTCCTGTAATAGGATTAACCCTTTACCTAATGAATATTCATGTCAACATGACTTGATGAATATTAATAGACTGAACTTGAAACAGTTAATAAAATAAAGATGTTTCCTTTGCTATACATAGACTTTAAAATTAAGCATTTATTGCAAACTGTAAAGATTCATATAGATACAAATTTCAGACGTGTGTGTGTTGATAATAATCAATGAAACAAATAGTTTAGAATAATTAATTTTCTGCGGGACTAATTTACGTTGACTTCATGGATGGCCTTTTTTAACGAATATTAATCCCCACGAAATCTCTATTTAATAGATCATACGTTTTTCTAGAACATGATTATGTGAACCACGAATTGACTTTCTTACAGATTTCACAACATTAGATACCATCGAAAATTATTGATCTTACAGTTTAACATATTTACTGTAATATATTTCAGCATAGTTTGATGTTCACAAAACATGAATTTGAAATGGATTTTGTTGTTTTGTTGCAATAACGATTTATACATGCAATAATACACAATGGACCATATACAACAAAGGTTGCAACACGTGAAGCGCAATAATATGAGCATGTCACTGATCGTTTGAAAGTACAATCTCTGTGATCCAATCATATTGAAAATGAAGGATGGAATTTCTTTCCTGCATTTCCCATAGCTTTAAACGGTCGATAAATAAATATAAAAATAAGTACCAAATGTATACAGTGTTCCCAAAGCTAGATGGGCCAGAAATCCGCCAAATAAAACAGACACCATTCTAGTTCCGAACACTGGCACAGACGTCATTTTTAGTTCTTCCAGGCACGATCAACGCTGTTTAAATCCTGAGAAAATTTGCAATACTTTAATATGACACAATGTGTATATTTGTATTCGGAATTTGAAATTAAATTTTACAGTAGAATTTATCTAGTGTTTAAAGAGTAAGGAACTTTTGAAAACTGTTTCTGTTTCGTTCTTCATCTTCGTCATATCACTAAAAGAAAGAATATAAAGAGTGGACTACACAACAGAGTAATGATGCGTGTGGATAAAATTAGAACAACGGTATTGCCCTAAAAACCTTTACATCTTAGTCCTATGGTCAACATTACTTGTTATGTAATATAGAGACATTTAAGCGTACATATTAATGTTACCGATAAGTAGTGTCGCAATTCTTGTATCTCCAAAATGGCTTACCACTTGAATTGATAATAGAGATATCATGATCACTAGAATGTCAACGGTCTGAGATACTTATGCAGCTGTAGATGCATAAATCAGATTTATTCTTCAGGATGATAACGTAAGATAGTTTTACGATTTTCATTGGAAGATATTCATATCCTTACAAATATATATGCTACGCATTTTGGAACTTTTATTAAATTATTAAACTATTTTCATTGTAGTACAGTTTCTTTGATGATTTTAAAAATTTTGGAACCTTAAATTGTTTTTAATATTATTTCACTTTTTTGTTCGTTTTTTACATCAGTAATAAAAATATAAAAGAAATTACAATACTTGTAGTTAAGTTGAACAAATGAATTATGTTTTGTGATGCGTATCTTTGCTACATGCCGAATAGTAATAACACGCATCAAAAAGCATTTCAATATATACTTGAACTATTTATAACAACGTTGATAGTTATCTGTTAATATTCTACCAAATTCCTTTCAATATCTCAAATATGACTTTTATTTAGAATATATGAAGGTATTATTTTTATTATTCTTTCAACTTTAAAATAAAACATTAATTGTTTGAGTAGGCTTTAAATGTCGCAAAACGCCCGTTTGCCGTCGCTAATAACCGTCCAAAAGGCGCGATCGCAGTGAAACATTTATAATTTATGAAAAAACGGCCCGAAAGATTTTCTTAAAATTTCGTTATTACTATTTAAGGGATGCACTAAACGATGCAAATTTTTAATGAAAATCTATCGGGGAATTTTTCGTTAAATTAAAAATGAAAATTAAGAGTATATTTTCCCGTGCAAATTTCCAGATTAAATCCGAATTACGAGATATTGAATAAAAACTAACGTACACAATTTACATTCTCGGAAAGGCTAATTCATCCTCTTTAAGTTTACAAAAATATATTTCTATAAGAAATCGAAACAAGAGAGAGACGACGATTTGTTTACGCACACCCTAAATCTCACAAAAACGTCAGTTTTGACGTCGATAACGACGTCATTTCAAAGGTATGATTCCACCTTAAGATGCACAAGGAAACCTGTTTTGGCTTTATATACGTTATAAATATCTTTACAATCGGAAAGTATCTTATTGTCTGTTTCACCGTTTTTAACGGTTATTATCCGTTTCATCACAACAATCTTAATCCCGCCGATCGCAATAGTGGGGACGTTTTTTTTTGACTTCCCAGTTTGAAAACTTTCACAGATGATAAATTACAATAATTTGCAAATGATATAATTATTCTGCATTCTTTATTACTTGAATCCTTATCAACGCTGCATATACTTTTAAAATATATTTCTTATTTCCATTTAAGAATTTCTATTAGGGGTTTATGGCCAACTTGTGAAAATCACCAATTTCTTAAATTTAGCCCCCACTACGATAGGTTCGAGTCCCGGTATCGCCACTTGGATCCGTCATAAAGCGAAGCCTTTTACCAGCCGGCTCGTGCTTCTTCGGTCAGATGTCTCACTTTTACGTCGATATTTGACCAAAATACTGCTACGGTGATGGTTAACCCGAATAAGAAACTACAACTGATCGTAACTAATATTGTTGAAAGTCTGTTTTTTTTTCTCTGTTGAAACTGTTTGTGAGAGCAGCTGTAATATCAAATTTGCAACTGTTATTTGCAATATATTTTCAAAAGGATACAGATAACCTTTATTTGTTTAAAACAATTGGAAAAAGCGATACTGTTTAAGAAAACTGATAGGCGTGTCCATGTGGGTGGAAACTAGAAAATCGGAATAAATCTCTCTCTCTCTTTCTCTCACTTTTCATCCTCTTTTTCTGGAAGGTTCTCATTTTGACCATTGTTTCATTCATTTGGAATATCTGTATGGTTATATGGACGGAACATTATTCTCCCTATTTGAGATATTTGTGCGATGCTTATCTGCAATCGCTGTAAAACATATCTGATTATAAATTACCTTCATATTGCACTGGAACTTCTCAGCTCGGTGCTAAGCATATAAATATTGTGTATCTGGGCCGGAAGTTTTGTGTATAATCAAATCCATGTCACCATGTGATGTAAAATCGAGGGCTGGCCGCAAAGCTGTCCCAGGTGCGTATAAAAATAGAAGGAGATAAAACAGTTTCGCGGTCAGTCTTCGATATATGGGTAGATCCAGGCCCTGTGTTCTCGAAAAATACTTCAGTACAATCTCAGGCTATTACTCAAATTTAAACCTAAGAATGATATTTAACCCTTTCACTCATAGAGGAAACCATGAAAAGACCTATGCGAACAACATAAAACCAGATCAGCCTGCGAGTAACTCGCAGGCTGATCAGGTTTTATGCTGTTCGCTGCTCCTCAGTGGTCTGGAAATGAGGACTTTATAATAAAATTTGGTAAGGTTTAACTGTGGTTTTCTGCAGATCAGGCTTTATGTGGTACCTATTGAGTGCATCAAAATGAGTCTATATGAGGGAAAGGGTTAAACAGTGTTCTTCAAAAATGTTCTATTAAAATGTCAGCTCAATCTCAAGCTGGAATGGATACTAAACTTGGTTCATCTGAGAATGAGCTGAAAAGATTATTTGAAAACCTCTCAACGATCTAGCTGAACATAGTTGAGCATGATCACTATACTTAATTTTGCATTTGATTACGAGTACGATTTTTAATATATATCGAGTAGGGGCAAGGACTCCTTGGCCCAATATCAGGCTGATTTGAGGTGTCGTGGTTTCATACCATCTCGTTTAGACAAAGTAACTATATGAAAAATTACTAGACCCATTATTTTTTTTTTTTTACATTGGTGACGATTAAGGATGTTGATAATTTTTTAAATCTGTTTGCAAATAACTTTTCAAAACAAAACATGTCGGCAAGAAAATTTTATTCAAATTTATTTATGATTGTTTGATAATATTATGAAGTGCAACATTAATGTTTATTTCTACCAAATTCAAGACAATCATAGTAACCAGACTGGTATCGCTTATTGTTAGGGATTGTGATAAGCTGCATTCAGCGACTATTGATATTGCTGCCAATTATTTCAACTCATGCAAACATAATTTCACATTCGCAGCAAGTACAGTGTACACAAAACAATCGAAATGTATCTTACATGTATTTTGTAAAAAATAATAAAGATTTCAATTTTGAAGATTTTGTTATCCCGAAACTGCAAATTATTCAAATGCTTGGCGAGCAAACATTTTATACAAAAAAATATAATCTATATATGATATAAAAATTATCATTTATCACAATTTCGAAACTTGGTGGATGACCTCTGCTATTACATTTCGGCGCTTTGGCGAGGGTACGAGAACGTCATGACGACATATGGCCAATGCGTCTAAACAAATGGCAGAAATCAGCCACCTTTTTGCAATAACCATGTCATGAAATCCCCATCCACATTTCGACATCATGAAAATGACAAGAGCGTACATACCATTTTTTTCCGATTTTTTTATAAGTGAAATGTACCAAACTGTTTATTGACAATCAGTTTACACGTTATAATTATGCTCCTGAACACTTTTTTGATTGTATAAATGTTTTCCTTCAATAAACAAACGAGGGAAACTTCCAGTGAAAAAAAAAAATACACTTTTCCTGTCAGGTGCGGTGATACTATATTGTTATGAGCTACAACTCATCATTGAAATCAGGAGAAAGATCGGCCTATATCTTTTTCTATGAATAACTTTATTTTTATAACAAAGAAAAAAAGAAAGAAGATCGAAATGGATTTATTTGGTATGATTTAGATACAAATTTTTCACTCCAAAGCTTTTCTAGCCAGAATGACCAAAGATCTGCGTCAGAAGATGAGTGTAGTAGTGCTCCCATTCGTGCATTATAAGATGGACGTCACCTGATTACATATACATATGTATCATATACATAGTCAGAATATGAGTGTAGTAGATCTCCCATTCGTGCATTATAAGATGGACGTCACCTGATTATATATACATATGTATCATATACATAGTCAGAATATGAGTGTAGTAGATCTCCCATTCGTGCATTATAAGATGGACGTCACCTGATTACATATACATATATATCATATACATAGTCAGAATATGAGTGTATTATAAGATGGACGTCACCTGATTACATATACATATTCAATTATAAGATGGACGTCACCTATTATATATACATATGTTATATACATAGTCAGAATATGAGTGTAGTAGCGCTCCCATTCGTGCATTATAAGATGGACGTCACCTGATTACATATACATATATATCATATACATATACAAATAATATATATAATTTATACATATTTTATACATAATTTATACATATTTTATTGATATGATATATATTTTTTATGAATATTTTATACGCATATTTTAAACATGCATGTATTTTATAGAATTATATACATATTATAAATAAATTTGATTTTATAAAAAATTATTAATATTTATAGAGTCAAATGTCATTGTTATACAGAGATATACTGGACGAGTTAGCAAACGCAGAAATAAATTCTCCCTGGAATCAGATATCGCAGATATTAATCTGTTTATTTTAACCCTTTCCCCCATGGAGGACACCATGAAAAGACCTATGCGAACAGCATAAAACCAGATCAGCCTTCGAGTAACTCGCAGGCTGATCAGGTTTTATGCTGTTCGCTGCTCCTCAGTGGTCTGGAAATGAGGATTTTGTAATTAAATTTGGTAAGGTTTAACTGTGGTTTTCTGCAGATCAGGCTTTATGTGGTACCTACTGAGTGCGTCAAAATGAGTCTATATGAGGGAAAGGGTTAATCAAACTTATAATTAAGTCAAATCGCAGTAGAAAAGAGACCACCTCTTTGTGACACCTCTAGTAAATGTGATAAAACTTCAGTACTCTACGGAGAATAGCTTTTAGGTGATGATAAAAGTAAAAGGATATCGTACCATTCTTGTCAATTTCACCGAACTCCTGATTCATGTCACTGACAGACATACAATTGTTGTGGTCATGGTCGTAGTGATGAAACATCGGTGTGGACATCGCCGAGGTCATGTACGTCGCAAAAGTTGTGTATTCCTGAAGAGTGACGCATCCGTCCCCTGAATTCCAAGATCGTTATCATGTACAAACTTATAACTTGAAGACTATTAATTTAAGGAATTTTGAATGGCATGGTTGAAACAATGTTTTTATTTTCTTCGCTGTGCAGAATCTGAATAACAAAACTGTGAGTGCAAACAAATGAGACTCTGATCAGGCAGCTGCTGGAATGAAATGTATCATATTGGGTTTCTTCTAGTTTTCCAGACGTCAGTATAGGGTAAATGTTTTGGTTGTCACGATACGCCAGAAGTGTTAGCCCCGTATTGCGATACGTACCACGATATATTGAGCCATGAACCAATAATATGACTGCAGATTCTTTCTAGCTTCAAATCTTTTAATTCAACAGCTCAAATATGTTACAGTAAATAAACACATAAAAAACAATACCATTATTAATATCATTTGAGGTTTTGACTAGTAATATGAGATTGACAATTCCATGACTAGAATATTCTGAGTAATGCCCGATTATCTCAATGTCTTTTCATTTTATAACGTGTAGAGCCTCTGGCTCTTTATGGGCATATTCAAGTGAAATAGATCGATCAGCTCCTACTTTCGATATCACAATAGGAGGGTGATATGCAGGGTGTTTTTAAGTTTGTGGTTCCACCACTATTTTTAATTGTTACTCTGCAAAGTGAACGAACAGAAACCCCGTCAATGATTTTGATCCTGAGGCTAAAAAATGATGTCCGAATTACTATTCAAGTTTGAAGTTTGAAAAAGGAATTTTAATGTAAATGTCAGTGAATACGCTCTACCTACCTCAATGGTATTTTATATCAATCTAATATTTCAGTGCATGATAAAAAATAGTTGTCATAGTTAATTTTTTGTCTCCTTATCTTCATTTTTAAACCAGTAAATAACAATCACGATGGAAGCTGCCATTTTGAAATAAAGGATTACGTTAGTTTCGTTTTTTTTTCTAAAACTATTGTGAACATCGATTTTGTTGTCAAACATAGTAATTAAAATCAGTATCAAAATAATGTACAAAAAATGTATATAATTATTTTCAGCATTTCATGACAAAATCCTGATTGTGTTTCAACAATGCGGATAAGATGTCGCAGTCACCATTTGCAGCCTCACTTGCAATGCAGCTGACAATAACTTTTGAAGAAATACCGGCACGAGTACAATATAAATTTAAGGGACATACAGAAAAATAAATCTTACTATAAACCACAAACTTTAAAAAACATATTGCTTGTCATTAAATTTGGCAAGAAACAGGTTATATTTCAAAATTAGGTCTTACTTTGGAAAAATATCGCTAAAAAACCGGTACGTTTATTTTGTGTCGCGGTACAATACCGTTCAGCTGCAATTGTCATATACTTTTTATGTAGTAGACATTACGCCTCAAATAGGTCACGTGACAACGATATCATACCGTCAGTATCTGCCCGCATGTTCGCGGCATCCCATTCAGTTTTCATGATGTTCCCGTCAGAGGGAGAACTATCGATTGCTTTAAACCCTCTGTCAACCCATTCGGCCAGGTTATGTCCATGAGGAAGGTTGACCTGGCTGTTCAAAAACAATGAAATAATAAGTTTCACCCTGCGTGGAGGCAAAAACTTAATAGAAAAAAAGGAATGAAAAAAAAAATGGTTTCTAATAATATACTGACACGCAAAAGAAAGTGTGTACTCGGTTACAGGGAAATTGCGTATGCTTATTTAAGCAAAATATTGGCACATTTGGTATCAACATTTGCAAAAAATGTATAAAATACACGATGTTTGACTTTTGACTGAAATTGATTAATATCAGAATTTTGTTTTACGTGTAATAACGGAGAGGTGAAAAGTAAAAGTTGCAGACTTGTGATTTCATAACTGCTTTTTTTATGTTTGGATACTTGTCAAGTTACGTGACAGTAAATCAGTATATGCTGTGCTCAGTTCGTTTACGGATCAACGCTAGTTTTCTAGACCGCATGGACCTGACGTAACGCCTTATGAAGTCGGTGGGAATGGCGTTCCATTCATGTACTAAGGTTGCATACAAGTCATTGATATTGTTGATGGCATGTTTTTTTCTTGCTCTTCGACCAATCAAATCCCATAAATGTTCAATGGGATTAATGTCCGGAGAGCAAGCCGGCCAAGGTAAGACGTTAACGTTATGTGTAGCGAGATCATTTCTAGTAAATACAGCGGTATGTGGCCTTGCAATATCATGCTTTAGACAACCTATGTTCTGTTGTAGGAAAGGAACAACAACTTGGCGTAAAACGTGGTTAATATAACCTTAGGCATTTAAATAACCACGAATAACACCCATGATACCTCCCCAGACCATTACACTACCACCTCTAAAACGATCTCGTTCTAGTAAACAGTTCTGGTTAAACATTCCCCTCTACGTCTAAATCCCCGAACTCTACCGTCATCAGTGCTAAGTTTAAATCGCATACTCATCACTAAAGAGCACCCTAGACCTTATTGCACGTTTCTAACGGAAGTGACGGCAGACTCAGACCAGTTTGAGGGCGTGATTTCTGTTATTTAGGACCTGACCTACATAAGGACTCCTAGCCCTTATCGGTTAAATATTGACCCTTATATGTCTCAGAACGGTATCCCTAGATACGCCAAGCTTCCTTGAGGTGCTTGAAGCAGTTTTGAATCGAAGACGTACGTGCGCTAACGTCAAAATTCTGTTCTGACGTGCCGTTGTCGCCTTCGGTCTACCGGCTCGTAGGCGATCCCTAGCATTTCAATTCTGGTTGAAACATTGTCTGAGTTAAATAATGGTATTTCTTTGGCAGTTAAACTGCCTAACGACGTTAGCAACGCTAAAGCCGACAGCGAGCTGCACAAAAGCTTGAATTCGTTCGTTTTCTTAAACCGTGGCATCGAGTTAACGAGTGAAATTCAAAAGTGAACTGTGATATTATTATTGCATTATCGTTAAAGAAATCGGTCAGGGCCAACCTGTTGCTGTAACTACTTTGCACAGGTAGCACGAGTCAAACATTGTGTAATAGCCTGCCGTCAGTGTGAAGGTCGCATATGCACTTTTATATAGGGCAAACGGGTGCAATGTGTGAAGGATTATTTTGTTCACTCATGTAAATACTCGGTGTAAAATCCGTAAATCTAAACCTTGTAATAAAAAAGTTATGTCCAATATAAAAGTGCACACTTTCTTTTATTGTCAGTATAGTAAATGCGTTACATAAAGACATCCGTGGCGAGCGGGTAAATAAACGTCTGTGTTCTTTCGTTAAAAATAGTTCATTTTTAATTTTTTTACACCTAGTATTTTACTTTTCTGATGTGTATACAGCCAAACCTGTCTTAAGCGGTCAATCAAGAGAACAAGAGAAAGAGATCGCGTAACAGAGGTAGTCGCTAAATGTAAGTTGAACATAAAAATCAAAATCATGGTTTGGTAATATTAAAAGTGACCGCTTATGCAGGTTGACCGCTATATGTAGTTATAAACAAATGTCATTTTTATGTTTATGATGATCATAGAATTCACTCAAAACTTGTGCCCATCAGAAGCGCTGAAAATTCAAATTAATCAGCGATTTATTTCAATAAAACGCCTTTCTATTTTCAATATTATTTGACAAAATCAAATATTTGAGACGATGACTCTTGAGTCGGACAAAAATCTTTTAAAACATTTTCTCTTTACGCCCGCTTCGTCCTTTAATTGTCCGTAGAAATGTCCGGATAGACTCCTGATAGATTCCTTTACGTAGTACGTTGTGACCTTCAAATCATGATGTCACACGAATTTGTTGAAGTAAATGACATACATTTATTTTTGTTTTCTCAATATTTTTATCAGAGCCATATTAGGTGTGTTTTTTTCCCCAGAGATACATATTCAGAATAGTATTGTTACAATGTAGCAATCTCAAAATGTATATTTTTCTCACCTGTACACCGTCCCAAAGCATGATAATACAATTAACCACAGCATCCTACAAAGTAACATGCGGTTGTTATCAATTATGAATTCAAAAATGAATCACCGGCTCCACTGGCCGAGAAGTTCGAGCGTCCGCTCCGGAATATGGAAGTTATGGGTTTGTTCCAGGACTGGTTTACCCGGTGTCGGTACTGGTTGTTGCATCATGTTATTTGACTACAGCGTGACATTGCAGTGTGGCAGCACTATATCTCTCGCATGTAGACAAAGTCAACAAATGACTGAAATACTGTCGAGTTATCCCCATATTAACCAAACTGAATAATAACATTTACATAAATTACACGAATTAATTTGGATAATTAGTTTTTACCAATGATGGATCTATAACGAAAAAGGTAAAACGCACATTTAATTCTAAAAAATAGAAAAATGGAATAAATACACCAATTTTGGAAACAATGGTTAGGATTTTAACAATTATCATTATTTCCTTTGTTCTTATAATACCATCCTACCAAATATTTCAAGAAAACATTTATTTCTTAAATTTATTTTCATTTTTATGAATGTCATAGAAATATTTACCTATTCGTTGATGGATATTGCGTCAAAATAAATGGCATGGCCAGGTGTAAACGACTCAGGGCCTTTATCTTATCAGACGAGAATCAGTTCAACCGACTTTAGTTGAAACCGAGATTTTCATATGACATAATCGTATAAAGATGTAACTTTCGTCCTCTGTAGATCTTTGATTTAGTTCTATTGCAATCATGCTGAAATCACCTTTACCAGCAATACGATACCCAGTAGGTCAAAATGTTATTTATAGGGACCATCTCAAAATGTAGTCTTATAAGCAACCAGCAGAATTACATCATTTTCCCGCAATGACGGAGAATCACACCAACAACAAAAGTCCTTCGGTCTGATTCTTTGACCCTTCAAAAAGTTTCTTGTTTGGTAATTTAATGCAAAATATAAAAAACGTTTTTTTTTAGAAGTTAATATTGTACACTTATCAGGCAAAGATTCTCAAATATAGATCAATACGATCATCACCAGTTTGTGATTATGAAATAAATAGCTTCACTTTTAGTATATGAACCAATATTTGGCCTCATATCCTTGGAGATCAAAACTGTACTAAGTTATGATTTCCAAATTCGGTCATGGTTCCGCTACATTTCGGACCACATGGCCTTACTCGGAGATAACCAATGTTTCCTAATGTTTCATTAGGGTACCTTGGTTATCTTGGTAGAGGTTAAGTGGTCAAAGACGTAGCGGAACCATTACAGGGAATTCACCTTTAAAAAAAAGGTCATTAGATTCAGCAGGAATTTGAGTATTGTGGTTGGGTTTAAGCCTGAGATCGCACTTAAGTGTTTTCGGGAAGAAGAACAGTACTAGAGGTATTAAACAAGAAGTGGTCCATTTTATCAATGTCATTATGTCAAAAAGTATATAGTGGCTAGGGGAATGAAAAGAGAATATACAACTTCAAGTCGATTTATAAAATCTAAGAATAGGTTCCAACTTTTTTTCAACTTCAAAGTTTTTTTGTTTATTCTTATTTTCAATTTTACTCATATTACATATTTAATCTTCTTTTTGTGTTCTGTTCCTTTATCTTAAGTTATACTTTCTTACCTGTACTATTTTCTCTCTATCTGCCTTAAATATATCAGTTTCTCTTAGCTAACTTATTGTTAGAAAATGGTCATCTTATTTGTCTGTTGAAAAGAAACACGATAAGTTTCTCAACTTTCGTTTTGACCCCTTTTCATGTATGTGTATTTTCATTTGATATCAAAATTGTTTATATCAAATTAAAATAATTTACAAACAACGTTTAATTACGCTTATTTCACACAATTGGAGTTCTAAAAATTCTGTTTCATTCAATGTGTTTATTACAGAACCATTACTTTTCCCTTCTTCAGTTATAATTAGAAAAGGAACAGAAATGATACTAATTATGACTGGTATCTGTGACCCTTCCCATCTCCTGCTGGGTCCAGCCAGATAAGACCTTGAAATACCCAGCAGTATGCATGTGCAGTGTTATTAAAGTATGCCTTGCATACCAATTTTCAATACCTTTGAATAGTGTCTCAAATTAAGACCTCAGATAGCTGATAATGCATTTTTTGTAGAGAGATTGCTTATCAGTTTGACTGTTACATAACACACCAGTCTTGAATCCAGTGACATGCTTGAGAACTTAATGTATGAAATCGGTATCGCTTGCAAAATCTTAATATGAACAAAGGCATAGCCTCAGAGCGGGCAATAAACAATTTACTTATTCAGAGGTACTAGATCTCTTCAGTCAGAATACGTACAATCTTAATAGATAAGAACACACTCAATAATTCTAAGGATTATCATAATAATCCAGCAACTTGCTTCGAATACTAACCGAAAATGAAAAAAAAAGTTTCAAATGTTAAAAATATTAAAATAACGCTTCATAATGGGGCAATAACTTCAAATTATTTATCTTATCATTTATTTTTGAATTAAAACAAGCATTTGTAAATTGGCACCCGTGTGCTTGTTGGTGTCCATAAATTTAGTCCTGCCGGCAGTCATAATGCACAATTCTCTTGACAATAGATTACAGTTAGCTTTGGTCCCACAAACACGATGTTAACAAACGAGCACATGTCATTGTTTGTGGCCAAACCTTTTTTTTTTATTCAAATAAAAGTTAGGGTCAGGGAACGATCCATTACGCACATACCTTTAAATTAAAATCAACAACAAACAGAATTTAAAAACTTTTCCTAACTAGAACATCTTAAAATTCACCATTGTGGGTCAATATCTCATTTTTTCTGTATCGATAAAAATATTTTTCTATATTATTTATTTCAAATGAGGCAGTGCCCTGGTCCAGTGCAGGGTGCACAATTTGTCAGATAAAAAAAAAATTAAAAAAAATGTTTGAATACCACAACATCAGTATGTATCTCAAGGGTAGCCCTGATCAAAACTTCATATGGAAAAACCCTAATCCCCACATCTTAAGTCGTTGGCAGCATGACTGCAATAGTTTGAGTTTAAAAATCAAACTCGTTAAAGTATACTCGGACAGTGTTATTAAAGTATGCCTGTGCAGTGTTACTTTCTATTTCTGTGGTCGTGTTTCAGAATTGGCATTTCAAGTGCAGTTAAGTGTAGTGTAGTGTGAGTGTTCATGTTGCGTAGTGTTAGTGTAGTGTAATGTAAAGAAAGTGAAGTGTAAAAAAGTAGATCAGTGTTAATGTAGAATAATTTTAGTGAAGCGCAGTTTAATGAAGCGTATTGTTAGTGTAGTGTTAGTGAACTGAACGGTACAAGAGCTTAGTGTTAATGAAGTGTAAGGTATAGTGTGTTAGTAAGTGTAGCGTTGGTGCAGTGTGATGTAGTGTAGTGTTAATATAGTGTTAGTGTAGTGTAGCGTTGGTGCAGTATGATGTAGTGTAGTGTTAATGTCGTGTTAGTGTAGTGTAGCGTTGGTGCAGTGTGATGTAGTGTAGTGTTAATGTAGTGTAGCGTTGGTGCAGTATGATGTAGTGTAGTGTTAATGTCGTGTTAGTGTAGTGTAGCGTTGGTGCAGTGTGATGTAGTGTAGTGTAGTGTTAATGTAGCGTTAGTGTAGTGTAGCGTTGGTGCAGTGTGATGTAGTGTAGTGTTAATGTAGTGTTGGTGTAGTGTAGCGTTGGTGCAGTGTGATGTAGTGTAGTGTTAATGTAGTGTTAGTGTAGTGTAGCGTTGGTGCAGTGTGATGTAGTGTAGTGTTAATGTAGCGTTAGTGTAGTGTAGCGTTGGTGCAGTAATATGTAGTGTAGTGTTAATGTAGTGTTAGTGTAGTGTAGCGGTGGTGCAGTGTGATGTAGTGTAGTGTAGTGTTAATGTAGTGTTAGTGTAGTGTAGCGTTGGTGCAGTGTGATGTAGTGTAGTGTAGTGTTAATGTAGCGTTAGTATAGTGTAGCGTTGGTGCAGTGTGATGTTATGTAGTGTAGTGTTAATGTAGCGTTAGTGTAGTGTAGCGTTGGTGCAGTGTGTATGTAGTGTAGTGTTAATGTAGTGCTAGTGTAGTGTAGCGTTGGTGCAGTGTGATGTAGTGTAGTGTAGTGTTAATGTATTTGTGTAGTGGAGTCGAGTGGAAAGGGGTCAAGAGAAGGAGTCTAACTGACCGATATGTATACACATACATAGTATCAAGTTATTAAATAATACTTTCGATCCTTCTCAATAGCCGAGAGGTTAGACCGTGCGATTTGTAACCGTGGGACAGATCCCAGCTCTGACATACAAAAACCGTTAAAATGAAAATCTGAATTGCTTGTTGGGGGCATTGAAGGACTTGGGACTCGTTGTCCCTGTGTCAGGATAATACTAGAACAATTTTGACGCAAGCGTCAATGAATCGGGCCGAAGAACTATTTTTGTTGGCGTGATTCTCCGTTATTGCAGGAAAATGATGTAATATTCATTTCGCTGCTCTACTGGTACTTGTTTCTTTACTTAACGCAGAAATTCATTGGGAACCAGCATGTAAAAAAGACTGCATTTTGAGATGTTTGAAAAGGGATGCTTGCAACGCTGCTCTATGGTGGCACACATGTTGACTCGGACAACAGTTTGAGGCTATATTTAGGCATCTATATTTTATAGAATTCCTTTTTTTTTTCTACGCAGAAAAATAGTTCTAAATTTTGTTTTCTGTCTTATCACTAAATGGTGATAATTTTCTTACTTATTTCAGTACGATTGCGTTATGGAAGGCGAATCTGAATTAAAATAATCGATGCTGGAGATAACGTTTTAAATAAACTGTAATGAAAAAAGAAAGTACGCGAGCGAAAAAAAGATCGCAACTCATTCTGAGATATTTTGAAACAAGACTGGCTGGAATTTCCAGCAACAGGCAACAATATATAGATTAAATTTCTTCCTTATGGCTCATTAGTGCAGTGGGTAAAATAGTCAGGCTAGATCGCCATGCAAACGGCGTTGAAAAAGGGTGTGGGCTCGAGTCACAGCCGGAGAACAATGTTTACAAACTTTTTTTTAAATTATTTTTGCAATATAAGATACATATATTTTTGTTATATTGAATATCATTAATTTATCTATAACAAGAAAATGTGTATATAAAATGAAATGAAAAAAAAACAACATAAAATAAATAATGAAGTTTGTTATTTTAGATTTCCTTCCACATATTCATATAATCTTGTAAACTTTGGGCAAGAGAAATGGGGAAAGTAAGAGTAGCGATGTGCTTTTTGTTAGAAATCCATTGAAACAAATAATGTGTTCATCTTTTTTTTAACGACCGTGTTCAAGCAAAGTTAAAGCGAATTTATAACATTGGGTTTATTGGTGTCGCTTGAAAACTTGGTTATCGTTTATTGAATTTACTTTGATAAACAAAAGAAATGAGACATCATCATATTAAAAACCCTGTTCTCTCAGCGCTATTAGCGCTTTGATTTTAGATGGTCCCTATAAATGACACTTTATATATTTTTAGGCACAAATTTTGTCATATTTCTCCCTGTAATGCAATATATTATTTTTTTTATTTGTATTTCTATATATCTATTGTCATAATGCATGCATACTTTTAATTTGTCATATGCTATGTATGAATGACCTGTAAAAGGAGTGGACTCACATGGGCATTTAGCCTGATGTTCAATCCTATGTATTCTTGAATAAAATATGTATTAAATTAAATACCTATTGGTTTTCGTACTGGCTTCGTACTTCGTGGAAGTGATTTCAGCATAATTACAATAGGACTAAATCGAAGGTCTACATTCCTAGCAGGTAACTTATTATACAAAAAGTTTAAATAATAACGTGATGTAATCTGTTTTACAACCCATGTTCCCATAGTCAAAAGTTGTTATTATCGTTAGCAGAAGAAGTGTAAGTACGAAAAGTACGTGTATACTTGATTTTACGTTGTGCCGCAATATAAACCGCTACGAGCGTGACCACTCCGCAGATAAAATTAACATAAATAAAAAAATATCTACAGAATGGTTATATCTGTTCATCGTCATTGATTTTTTTAAATTCAAAAACGTATATTTTATACATTTTTCTAACCTTTGTACAAAATTTAAAGTAATGACAGGCACGAAGAAACTCATTGTACAGCTTAGCCTGGCAAAACCGTATCAGTAACCGGACCGGCTTCTGCCGGCCCGGAATGACTTGATGTAGTAGCATGCCACTTGCTTAGAGTGTAATGTCACAGTAGGGCAGCAGCACTATAACTCATGTAGACAAAAGTATCAACATGAAAGGAATACTGTCAGCGGTGCATTAAATCTAAGAACGTACAGATACTCATTTTTCCAGGTGTGTGAAGTTAGCGCGTAGATCGTAGATCGTAGATCGAAATTATAACTAATTTTCTTTGTCGATCTGGGTCGTAGATCGGGTCGTAGATCGTAGCTCAACCATTCAAATAAACCATTATAAATGGTGAGCTGGGTCGTAGATCGTAGCTCAACCATTCAATAAACCATTATAAATGGTTGAGCTGGGTCGTAGATCGTAGCTCAACCATTGAAAATGTTGATGGAATGGTTGAGCTGGATCGTAGATCGTAGCTCGACCATTGAAAACTTTCATAGATATGGTTGAGCTGGGTCGTAGATCGTAGCTCAACCATTCAAATAAACCATAAAATGGTTGAGCTGGGTCGTAGATCGTAGCTCAACCATTGAAAATGTATGAATGGTTGAGCTGGATCGTAGATCGTAGCTCAACCATTCAAATAAACCAAAATAAATGGTTGAGCTGGGTCGTAGATCGTAGCTCGACCATTGAAAATGTTATAGAATGGTTGAGCTGGGTCGTAGATCGTAGCTCGAACCATTGAAAACTTTCATAGAATGGTTGAGCTGGGTCGTAGATCGTAGCTCAACCATTGAAAATGTTCATGGAATGGTTGAGCTGGGTCGTAGATCGTAGCTCAACCATGAAAATGTGATGAATGGTTGAGCTGGATCGTAGATCGTACTCGACCATTGAAAATTTCATAGAATGGTTGAGCTGGGTCGTAGATCGTAGCTCAACCATTCAAATAAACCATTATAAATGGTTGAGCTGGGTCGTAGATCGTAGCTCAACCATTGAAAATGTTGATGAATGGTTGAGCTGGATCGTAGATCGTAGCTCGACCATTGAAAACTTTCATAGAATGGTTGAGCTGGGTCGTAGATCGTAGCTCAACCATTCAAATAAACCATTAAAATGGTTGAGCTGGGTCGTAGATCGTAGCTCAACCATTGAAAATGTAGCTGGATCGTAGATCGTAGCTCGACCATTGAAAACTTTCATAGAATGGTTGAGCTGGGTCGTAGATCGTAGCTCAACCATTCAAATAAACCATTATAAATGGTTGAGCTGGGTCGTAGATCGTAGCTCACCATTGAAAAAGTTCACGGAATTCATTTGTCGGAAAAAATGCTTTCGTCGGAAAAAGTTTCCGTCGAAAATCTTTGTACTTGTCGTGATATACTCATTCGTGAAAAGTTTCGTCGGGAAATTTTCTGTTCGTCGGAAAAATTATATGTCGGAATTTAGTATTGTGCGAAAATTGCATTTTGTATATTTAATCTTCGTCGGGATTATTGTACTCGTCGGAAAATTGATTTGTCGAAAAAAATGCTTTCGTCGAAAAGAGTTTCCGTCGAAAATCTTTGTACTTGTCGGAATATCTCATTCGTCGAAAAGTTTCCGTCGGGAAATTTCTTTCGTCGGGAAAAAATTATATGTCGGGAATTTAGTTTTGTTGTGAAATTGTATTTGTCGGATATGTACTCGTCGGAAAATTGCATTTGTCGGAAAAAAATGCTTTGTCGGAAAGAGTTTCATTCGAAATCTTCGTACTTGTCGGAATATCTCATTCGTCGGAAAAGTTTCCGTCGGAATTTTCTTTCGTCGGAAAATATATGTCGGAATTATTATTGTTGTGAAAATTGTATTTTGTCGGGATTATTGTACTCGTCGGGAAAATTGCATTTGTCGGAAAAAAAATGCTTTCGTCGGGAAAAGAGTTTCCTTCGAAAATCTTTGTACTTGTCGGTAATATCTCATTCGTCGGAAAAGTTTCCGTCGGGAAATTTTCTGTTCGTCGGGAAAAATTATATGTCGGGAATTTAGTATAAGTTAAATTGTATTTTGTAAATATTTTGATCTTCGTCGGGATTATTGTACTCGTCGGGAAAATTGCATTTGTCGGAAAAAAATGCTTTCGTCGGGAAAGGAGTTTCCTTCGAAAATCTTCGTACTTGTCGGGAATATCTCATTCGTCGGAAAAGTTTCCGTCGGGAATTTTTCTGTTCGTCGGGAAAAATTATATGTAAGGAATTTAGTATTAGTTGTGAAAATTGTATTTTATTAATATTTTTATCTTCGTCGGGATTATTGTACTCGTCGGGAAAATTGCATTTGTCGGAAATAAATGCTTTCGTCGGGAAAGGAGTTTCCTTCGAAAATCTTCGTACTTGTCGGGAATATCTCATTCGTCGGAAAAGTTTCCGTCGGGTATTTTCTGTTCGTCGGGAAAAATTATATGTCGGGAATTAGGTGTGTGAATATAGCGCGTAGATCGTAGATCGTAAATCAACACCACTCACACACACTAGCTAAACCACTCAAATAATCCAAAATAAATGGTTGAGCTGGGTCGTAGATCGTAGCTCGACCATTAAAAAAGCAAAATAAATGGTTGAGCTGGGTCGTACATCGAAGCTCGACCATTCAAATAAACCAAAATAAATGGTTGAGCTTGGTCGTAGATCGTAGCTCGACCATTCAAAAAAGCAAAATAAATGGTTGAGCTGGGTCGTAGATCGTAGCTCACCATTCAAATAAACCAAAATAAATGGTTACTGGGTCGTAGATCGTAGCTGTTATTCTATGACAATACAATCTTTCTTTGTTGACACTCAGCAATATACAATTTATAGAGAGACAGAGAGAGAGAGAGAGAGAGACAGAGAGAGAGAGAGAGAGAGAATTTCGGCACATTAAAAAGTCTTCATATTTAATGTGTGTGTGTGTGTGTGTGTGTGTGTGTGTGAAACATGATAAACCCATAAAACCCTATGAAGAAAATATAAATTTCAGTATAATCTCATAAGCCGTTTACCATTGTATTCATTTGTATTGTGTATATACATGTTTCTTTTTTTGTACTGCAAATATTTCCTACTGTTGTAGGACTTATGCATATGAAATAAACGATTGAGATTGTAAGTCTATATTTCCTATAGACCACTTTTTTTCTAAAACATTCTAATTGCTCTTTTTTCTAATGAACAATACAGAAGTCAGTAATATTGATAGGTCAAAAGTCACGGTAGTAAACATATTCTGTAGAAAAAGTCAGATTTTTTGTAACATCGACTTGTCTAGCACTGACAAAAAATGGCATGGCATGGAAACCACTGCTCGAGGTCATCTGGAACATCACAAAGTCGACCTCTCAATCCGTCGTACCAGTACATGTTGTTCATATAAAATACGATAGCACAGTAATGAAAATTACGATGTACAGTAATACCAGCAAGAGCGTAGGATATGTGTCCTAGCTGAATCTGTTTGGATCTAACAACTTGGTTTGTTGTAATGCGGCTGTACATGCAATGTTCGTACACTCGAATGATCAGCACTGGCGAATAGCGAAAAATCTCGCGTCGAATTGTTCTCGTACCAGTACAGGAATTACTTCTGAAGTGGAATAAAAAAATTATGTGATACGTGGTATAACAGCGGACCAATATTTAAAGATGAATAACATTTGAAACAAGAAATATCTTTTAAAAAAGATAAACAGCGGTTAGTTCCGTTAACACTCAATACTATTTCCATGAAATCCGCAACAGACGCAATAAGAATGTATCTATTTTGATTTTTATATACATTTGTATTCTTTTTGTCTGACGGAACTCTTAAAATCGTCATATTTATTTAAGTTTTATATAATTCTAATATAACATAAGTAAATGGCATAATAATAAAATAAAAACTTTTACGAAGGAAGACCACAAACTGCTCCATATACCGTACCGCCTCAATACCAAAGAATATTTAGGGGCAAACAAAAAGACATCTTCAGACATAAGCGAAATATACTAAAGATATTACATAAATAAGAATTTACTTCACTTTGCCAAAAAAGTTACATATAACCAAAGTTTGATACAAACGGATGAACAAATTGAATATGAACATGTTCAGTGTCTTTGTTGTGTTGGGGTTTACCGTCACTGGGATAGTATTGCAAAAATATAGCGAAGCAGGACGAGTAGAACTACAAACCTATTACAAGCCAGCTGGAAGTCTTTCTCGCATGAGTAAATAACAAAATGACCCTGCCGGAATTCGAACCAACGCCGTAAAGGACAGATTGAAGTAAAAGTCAAGAACGTTAACCACTCGCCCACTGAATTCAGAATTATTAATATACGATAAACATTTATAGTTGTAAAGCATGTACATACCTTTCATCTTCATTTAAGTAGATGCTGCTACAGGGAGCTGTACTCGTCATCCATGTATCAATAAGCTCTTGAAGAGTGGAGAACGACTCTGATGTACTGATTGGGGAAAAAACGACGATGTTATTCAATCGTAATGAATTTAAAAAAACAACAACAAAAAACTGACATCAATTCATATCATCTTTCATATGTCTATAACAAGGTAATTAGCTAGCGTATGTATAGATGAAGACAAAGTGCAATAGAAAAAGTCTTACAAATAGGCAGTTACTACAATATCCTAAGCCATTGGACCTGTTTGTGTATCAACTGACTGATAGGTTTGTTTCTTGGTGTTTACCGTCGCTTCGACAGTATTTCAGTCATATAAGCGACGTCCAACTAATTACATGGGGAGGAAGACCCCGGGGGATCTATGTACAAGGCACAGAGGCCATCCGGGTAGAACCCCCGGTCTACCGCAAGCCATCTGGAATGCTTCCTCACATGAAAATACGAAGTCCCGATCGGGTTTGAACCCACAGCGGTAAGGGGCTGAGTGAATTGTAGTCCACGACTGTAACCCCTCGGCCACGGCGGCCCCCTGAATGTTAAATTATACCTATATTTACCTTATAATGAAATCATCAAATATCATCATGGGTTCGAATCCAGGCAGGGTCATTAACATTTTCACGTTAGGAGGTCTCAAATTTGATCTGCGATAGGTCAATGATGTACCCGTAAGATCTACCTTCAATTTTTATTATGCCCCCTTCGAAGAAGAGGGGGCATATTGCTTTGCACATGTCGGTCCGTCCGTCGGTCGATCAATAACTTGGGACGTCTGGGCCTAGGAACTTCAAACATAGTCTGGAGATTAATAATGACCAGTAGATGAAGACTATTGATTTTGGAGACACTTGGTCAAAGGTCAAGGTCACAGTGACCATCATTTACTGGGCTTGATTTTGAAAATGGTGACCAAGCAGTTTCCGATCAATAACTTGAGAACGTCTGGGACTAGGAACTTCAAACTTAGTATGGAGATTGGTCACAAGTAGATGGACACTTGTTTTTGGAGTCTAGATGGGTTTTTTTCCGAAATAAATTGAGAACCCGGGCCTAGGAACCTTAAAGTTAGTATGGAGATTTGTCATGATCAGTAGATGAACCCTATTGATTTTTGGGGGGGTCCCTAGGGCAAAGGTCAAGGTCACTGTGACCTTGATTTACTTGGATTTTATGTTTTAAGTCCAATGTTATATATCGAAATTGCAGTCATTAGGGAGGCAAACATGATTCATAAACATTTCTTGTATATATTATTCAGTGAGATTTGTGATAATTTTGTCATTGGCTATCCTCAAAGTCCGCGCAGGAGTTACCTCCCCTTACAGTTGTTGATAACCTCTGCCACCACAATTCGATTCGGCTGATATAGACCGGGTTTACTTTTTTCACTTTTTACTTTCGTTTTGATTATACATGGATCATATCAGTTTTGTTATATTCCACGAATTAACAGTCACGATTAGGAAAAGTAAATAATAAGATAAAATATTATTTTATAAAATTATGTGCGTTGGTCACATGGTTTCAAATATCATCATGTGACTTGTATGGTGGCAGTGGTTTAAGTAGCGTAGCGTGACATAACGGATGCGCGGAGTTTGGGCTGGCCTTTGGGCATACATTTTTTATAAACAAATCTTGTATATATCAAAATCTGTATATTATTGACAGTGTTTCTTTCCATAAAATTTCCAATTCATTGACATTTATTTCAGTAAAGATTAAGTTTCATGTTTTAGCAGTGTTAATAATTATCAGTAGTAAACCTTCACCAAGAAAAGTTCTGAACTTTGCGACATGCCCACGTTATAAAGACAAACATCATACAAATAATATAGCTATATAAATATTATAGCATGTGAGGGGGGCATATATGTTTGACAAACATATTTTGACGTTGCTATATGACATCAATACTGTCGCAGGGACGGTAAACTAAATAAAAAAATAATCAAATAGAGTAATCAAATTAACACTGTACCCAGTAGTTATGCAGTGTGTATCCCTAGTCTCCTGTACAGGACAACACCGGTTACAGTTTTATTTTGTTGAAGAAAGCCATTCTCTGTCCAGATAAGAGAAAAACATTTCAGTTTCATCACCATAAAGGTTTGTAACCTTGGCTAATTCGCCGGTTTTCCTTGTATAGTTGATCCATACCATTTTGGCTTCGGTGAATTGAGAGTCATTCATTAATTCAAACACTGTTAGTAATGTTCTCCATATGTTTTCATTACTGTCATAGAGATATTCTGCAAATGACGGGTTTTGGGTAAAGAACAAATGTAGGATTGTCAGTCCGTTATCGATTGTACACGTATTATCTAAATGGTACTCCTCATGCTTCCCTCCCCACTTCATAACGCTTGGCAGTTTCGTCGTGTGTCTTATCTTTGATGTCGGCATATATTTTGGTTTCTTTTTGGTTGAATGTTTGGACCATATCTCCTCTTTCAACTCAATATCTTCAGTGTTTAGTTTTTCTTTTTCTAGACGTCTTTTTCGTCCTAGCATTTGGGAAATTTGACTCATACAATCTGCCGATAACTAGGTGCTTTAAATTTACTACCAGTTTTGAAGGTCGCGATCTCGACTTGAGACCGATATCATGCTTAACAACTTTAAACCAGTCTTCAACGGGTGAATTTGTATCTCTTGTTGCAGACTGATCCAACTTGTTGAGCATTAAGCCTGTCCACATTGGAAGTACGTACATGAATTTTTCAAGAAGGCAACTGACTGCCTCAGGAAAATTGAACTCATTAGTGCCATCACTTGGAAGTGTTAAAAGTTCTGATTCAGCCCTTCTTGTAATTTCCTCGAACATTTTCGTGAACGGAGACGCCGCTCTGATAGTCTGGCGACTAACATTAACATCTTCTTCTGTCAGTTCTTCAATCATGTCAAAGTCCCCGTTTTCTTCTTCCATTTCCACTTTCAGTCCTTGTGTTTTAAATTTCTTGTTAAGAGTTTCCAGTGAACGACTCATGCGTGAATTTACATCTTCCGATAGAAATATATGACACATGTCTGTATAAACAGACACTGCCTCTTGTAAAGTGCTGGCATTCTGTAGCAATGCAAATGATTTCAATAAGAGTTGTCTGACATGAGTTTTCATCGGTGACTTTATCTTTAAAAGGATGTGTATGACATAGATGATACAGTCATACTTTCATCCATCTTATTTGAATTTATTAATTCAAAACATTTGATGAGATATGACTTCATATTGAGATTATTAAATGACTTCAAGCATGCCTGAATTAATGCTAAACTATAGTCAGTTTCAACTTTCTTTATTTTAATATTCACTCCGGTTAAACCTGCCGATCTCTTCACAGTGTTTAAAAACAATTCAATTCTTGGAATTGTATGTTGGGTAGTGATCATATCGGCAACTGAAACACCAGGTAAGTTTGAATCTGGTTTTACAACTAGTGAATAGAGGTAAGGTTGTTTTTGGCCTGATATCCTGGATACAATTGAGCCAGTGGCGTCAATGTAGAAGTTCAACATATTTTTGGATGATAATGTCTTAATTGTTTGTAACTGACCTTCAGAAAATAAAATAACTGTAAAGGGGTCAATGCCAATGTCTCTAATGTATGGATCTCCTTCCTTTTCGTAATTGTCTTTCAACAATTGAAGTTCTGTAATGATGTTTTGATGCAGATATTCTTTTTGTACGATTTCTGACACAACCTTTCTTAAAACTGTAGGATTTGGTACAGTGGTATAATTCCCAAGGTTTATTTGTTCCGGGACACCCTGAATTAACTGATCGTAAAACGTCATCGTTGATGTTGTGCTTTGACATTTTTTTCCAATCTTGTCTCTTTGAGATCCACTTAAATTCCTCCTATTTACTTCAGCAGGGTCATGCTCAATATTTCCCGTTACAAAGTAATTAACATCAACTTTCTCTTCAGAAGTGTTTTGACTTTCTATAGTAAATACAAACTTCCCTGAGCATTTCAATCCTGTACAGTATGCTGTTGCTGTCACGTCAGCTCCCGATAGCCTCCGACTTGCCGGTGTTTTGCAGTGGTGTGTTTTAAAAGCAAGAACACATCCAGGATGTGTTACACTAGCCTTCTCCGCAAAAATGTCAGTCCAATTTTTTTGTAGCCTCCTGACTCTTCGTGTCCTTCTCCCGACATACTCTTTCACTTCTGGTTTTATCTTTGTCCATACCGCGTCGTTAAGTTGAAATTTGAATTTATTAGGTGAGGTATCTTTGGAAACATGATGTTTCTTTTCCTTTTTATTCTTCTCTTTCTTCTTCTTCTGTTTCATGATATCTTTCACTTCTCTAATGTCATTTTCAGTATTTTGACTGACGTTTTCCAATCTTTCACTGATTTCTTCTTTTAATTCTCTAATGTCAGTTTCGGTATTTTGACTTACGTTTTCTAGTCTTTCACTAATTTCTTCTTTTGATTTCTTATTGTGTTTCTTTTTCTTCCTCTCCTTCTTATTCTGTTTCGTGACGTCTGTCACTTCTCTAATGTCAGTTTCACTATTTTGACCTACGTATTCCAGTCTTTCACTAATTTCTTCTTTTAATTTCTTATTGTGTTTCTTTTTCTTCTTCTCTTTCTTTTTCTGTTTCGTGATATCTGTAACTTCTCTTATGTCAGTTTCAGTATTTTGACTTACGTTTTCCAATCTTTCACTATTTTCTTCTTTTAATTCTCTAATGTCAGTTTCGGTATTTTGACTTACGTATTCCAGTCTTTCACTTATTTCCTCTTTTAATTTCTTGTTGTGTTTCTTTTTCTTCTTCTCTTTCTTTTTCTGTTTCGTGATATCTGTAACTTCTCTTATGCCAGTTTCAGTATTTTGACTGACGTTTTCCAATCTTTCACATTTCTTCTTTTAATTCTCTAATGTCAGTTTCGGTATTTTGACTTACGTTTTCCAGTCCTTCACCAATTTCTTCTTTTGATTTCTCATTGTGTTTCTTTTTCTTCCTCTCCTTCTTATTCTGGTTCGTGACATCTGTCACTTCTCTAATGTCAGTTTCACTACTTTGACTTACGTTTTCTAAGCTTTCACTATTCTGGTTTTTCATTACATGTGACATTTTTGAAACCATGAGTCTTTTTCATTATGGATATCTTTTACGTTCTGCAGTATTTTATCATTTTTAAATACATCATCTTCTTCCGTTTTCCGCTGACCTTTATTTTCCTTCTTCTTAGTATTATCAGAAGAATCATTGTGTGTGAGTGTAACTTCCTCATCAATGTATTCAGCATGGCTTAAACGTCCATATACAGCTTTTCTTATCCTGTTGCTGTGTCTTTTAATCTCTATTAATTTTCTTAGATTGTCTTTCTCCGTCTTTAATTTTGCATCTGGTTTTTGGCTTCTTTTCCTCATTTTGACGGCTAATGAAAAAAGGAACCTGCAAAAACATCAAAATAATTAAAACAAGAGGGATCATAATGGCCCCAAATCGGTCACCTGAGTATAGTTGCACTGGAAGTACAGATCAGAGACAAAAAATAACAATCTAGGTAGAGGGTTACTCACACATCATAAAAAATAACAATCTAGGTAGAGGGTTTCCCAAGGAGCCCCTGTGCCTAATTATTTTGAAATCTGACCAGTAGTTTGGAGGAGGACAGGTTGTTTTAAGTTTTCACTTTAATATATACTGATAAAATTAAGTTTAGAAACCTCATAGATATATTATCTATGTCTTAAGTATAGATACAAGGCAAATTACAACCATCCCCCGGCGGCCATGTTTTAACGGATTGGAAATATATGAACAGTCTTGGTTACCCAAAGAACATATGTGTCACTTTTTCTTATGTCTGGTCATTAGTTTTGGAGGTGAAATTGTTTTTACTGTATATACATAACAGGCAAATTAACCCCGCCCATGGCAGTCTTGTTTCTTTACGGATAAGAATAATTTGAACATCCTTTGTAATTAGTTACTCAAAGAACATCTGTGCCATTTTTAATCTGGTCCGTAGTTTCTGAGGAGAACATTTTCAAATACAATGTATTTTATATTTTTTATCTCTTCTTTCCTTTGCCATGACAACCTGATTTCTGCATGGAACCCAATTATTTGAAAGGGTATCACCAACAGAACATCAGCATCCCTGTAAAGCTTTGTCATTAACTGGCCCAGCGATTTAGATGTTGCTTTAAAGAAAATTGTTGACGCCGGACGGACCGATAGAGAAACGCACGTACGACGGACGCCGGACAAAAGGCGATCACATAGCTCTCCTTGAGAATGTTCTTCTCAGGTGAACTAAATATATGATCGACTGAATGCATTAAATCCTGAATAATTCAATAGAGAGTTTTGGTTCATGAGCACGATATGTATCATTTTTATGAAGTTTCATGACGATACCTCTTATAGTATTTGTGTTATGCTCTGGTCAAAATTATGACGGGCGGACGATCGGACAAAGCGGCAACTATACGTATGGCGGACAACACCGAAAGTCGAATGATGCTCACCATAAGCATGTCATGCTCAGGTTAGCTATACAAATGCATTTAAGTCACAGTGGTTCTAGATCGCTCATCTACGTCTATAATAATAAACAAAGAATGCGATAATACATAACGATTGATTAAAAAAATAATAATGGAGTAAGTATGCGTTTTATGTATACCCGCCAGCGGGAGAGAATCGTAAAAATTACATGTGAAAATAATGAAATCGTATACAGTTAAAATGGCCTTCAGCGTTTAGAACACCGACGTTTTGATTAAATCATTGTGCTGTCAGTATTAGGAAGAATTAAGCAGTCTCCGATGGCCTCCTTCGGCGCGATCGGTGTTGATACCCGGAATTACACGCAGTCTCTTTTCGGAGACTCTTGGTTATTTATAAAGTTGTGTCATTTTCGGATATACAGATTGAAAAATGAATTAAAAGATATCACGAACACATTTCCCCTAAACCTTAATTTTATTGCGTGCTACCGTCGGTGTCATATTTCTTTCCCGGAGAACACTGATAATATATTCAATATATTTACATGGATTAACTCAATACTTTAAACATGGAAACCTTATTAGGAATGAAAGTGCAGGACTCAAGATCCGTAATTCTAGCTCATCTTGTTCTTGTTGATTTATATTTTCTTGTTTGGAGCATATCTTCTACAATATTACATGATTCACTCTATACGTTTGACTTTGATATTGATTACATTGTGTAGTTTATATTATAGATGTGTCGAGGAACTCTGCATAGTTCAAGACAATAAAAAATCTTACATTATATATTACATGGAAGTGCACGTGCTATCAGAAGTTCACTATCGGTAACTATCAAATTCGCCTGAGATATAAAATATATATTTCATATTAA
>CM037782.1:72817077-72855140 GCA_021229015.1 Solen grandis
TTTAAAAAATCCGAAAATACTATTTTTGCGTGGGTCGAAAGGTTTTGCACTGTATATTTTATCAAAATACAGTGCGTACTTTAAAATCAGGGCCTTTTGAAAAGGAATCGGTATTTGGGTTTGTTTTTGTCACAAAATTGGAGAAAGGGCCCTTTGTCATTCAACGCCTAGCTTCTTTGGCAGGGTTTTGAGCTGTTTTAAATTAAAAAAACAAAAAAATTTCACGGTCACAGTTACTTTATTGTACTTTATTTTTTGGTTTTCTATTTTTGGGCAAAAATCCCGGGGGAAATCACCCTTTTGGTTTTAAAAAAATAAAAGGTTCGATTGTATACACATATTAACACCAATTCTTTTTAAAATTTCATAAATCATTTATATATAACCTTTTGCGACAATCTTTCTTTAAAAAATGTTTTTGAATGTTTGTTATACAATCAGCCTGCCAGATAAAAAAGAATAAATAAAAATAATATCTTAATTAATGTTAGTTGTAGGCACATATGTTTGTTTAACACAAGTACATACTGTCAAACCGAGTTCACACATCAGGAGTTCCCAGTTGTTGCCGAGAGCGTTGGCCATCTTTGACAACATTGCGTTGGATGGTTTATCCTGTTTGACACGGGCAGGGAGCTTTGATATCCACGTATCTGTAAACGACATGCATTTAATAAAAAAATACACTAACCCAATATACAGTTTCTTTCGTGTATATACATAGGAAATTCGTTTGCAGTATCTTGATCTGACGAATTAAAGAAATATGATTATGAACGAACCACATTATTTTTTATAACATAAATAGGTGAATTAGTAATAATAGAAGAAGTCTGAAGAGGATCAATCATATTCATCCTTTAGAAACAGAAATAATGTTCATACCTAATGTTGACAATTTCTCCAATCGGATCCCCTGGGGTATCTAAAAAGATAAAAAGATAAAAATATAGCAAAATAGACAATTAATTGAAAAATGTATATATTACAATAATATCGTTTCTTTTTTTAAATAAAGATATAGTTTGATGTGTGCTAGTATCAAACGCATCTTGCAATTATCAGTCTAATCAGTCTAAAGATATGATAAGCAAGAAATTCTGTCAGGTGTGACAATGATTACCTTGTCATTAAACCATTCCTGCAACATTTCTACTGCAGACAATGCATGAGGGTGAAAACTGTCCGTGTGTCTGTCGCAGAAAAAGTCCTCCTCGATGGCGCTCTCGAGATCCCGAAGTGTATGTAATCCGTCGTCTAGGTATCCGGAGGTACAAGTTTCTTTGCACTGTAGCATATACTCGAACGGGTCCTCCATACTACGGCGGTCCTTCATTTGGAAACGCATGAACTCTTTCCGTACTGCTGACGTAACGACACGACGTACGTAGTCACAAATTTGTTGGTCCACAATCTTAGCACCTTTACTGCTGTATCGAGTAATCTGTATTCCAATCCTAGAGTTCCGGAAGAAAAGAGTCATCCTGTGGCGATCTGTTCCTTTCTCGTGTGTGAGTTCGAAAATGGCGCATCCACAGAAAATGAATTTCTTCTTGCCCTGTGTAGCGATTGGCCATTTACCTAGACAAACGGCAACAACGCGGTTGAAAACAGCGGGAGGAAGGAAATTCCCTGTGAAGGTCAAACAAAGAACTGGTGTGTTTATACAGTCAGATCTTGCAGGCATTTGCAATAGTGCTTCCTCTGGTGGTTTCTTAACAAGACAAGGGACAAAATAGAATGGCAAATCCGTCGTTGTCACGCCATCTGTCTCGATGATTTTGGCTCTTGCAATGATTTCAAGCTTCTCAAGGAAGAACAGCAGAATTTCATGATTCTTGAAGAATTCGTGCTCTCTGTCTTGTTGCCATATTGCTTTTGCAAGTTCCTCGTCTAAGTGACCGGAAGTAATAAAATTGTCCCATTGGATTTGAAGGACGCCATACTTCTGACCAAAGTCTTCGGCGCAGATCAAATACCTGAAGGCATGGACTATCCACTGAGGATCGAGAATGATAATGTCACGAAGATGTTTTGCGTCATCGAAATAAACAAGTGTTCCATTCTCATTGTGTGCCCTCAGAAAAAGTCTTAATTGATCGTCGTCGTTGATTGGGCGGGCAAAGTTCTTATCAATTTCTTTTAGATCCTTAAATCGGATGAAGGGTGTTCCGTCCATCCTGCGGTCCTCCAGGGCCTGTTCCAGCTCTATCCATTTTGCGGGGACAGATTCGCCCCAGTGTGGCAAGGTCTTAGACACAGCAATTATCTTCTTCTTCAGGGCCTCGATCTCAGAGTCATGGTTCTTGTTGTCAAGGAGAAACGTTTCTTTTCTGATATTTGGAGCGAGAGGAGTACCTTTAAAGGCCTCCCTAATTTTCGCAAAGTACTTGATGGCAGATTGTCTTTTCTGGTTGTCATCCTGCACAAATATTAAACATTTAAATAATCATGCTTTATTTGGTATGTGTTGAAAGGAAGTCGTTCATAACTTTCTAATTTGAAACAAACTAGACATAAAAAACCTTAATCGTAATCGAAGGTTCATGATCTGGACAACTACCTAACCCTGAAGAAGTACTGAAGTCAACAGCAATGTATTTATTTTTTATGAGAAATAAGTTCCAATGATGGAACAGTAAGTGTTACATATAATTTATGTTGAGTTTGAATAAAATTGTTACCCCTGGGAGTTTGTCCTTGTGTGTTCCAACCAATATGATGGGTGGGATACCCGGTTGGATACCACGTGCGTACGTGAAAATGGAGCGTAACCAAAACATGATGCCACCTATATGTGAATGAATTTTATATTCAATCAGTTACATGGTTGAATTCAACATTACCATATAGAGGTCTTGGTGCAAAAAATATATTAACTATTTTTATAAATATGATAGTATTACAAACGACCCTCGACAATTTAATGAAAACAAAAGAAGAACTGTTAATCTGTCTCTTAAAGGACTCTTGTCTCTTTTTTATTTTATTATATAATGTTTGTCAAAAAGCCATCAGGCTTTTGGAAATGGTGGCAATCGCATGGTCAAGGGATAGAGACCGAGGAAATACAAGTGCCTGAGCGAGCAACCAATAAATTTCACCTACAAATCGGAACAACCCAGGTTGCATTGATAAAAAAGAGCATTGTCAGCCACGTTATTTTGACACTTATGGGTGCCCGGTAAGTGAATATTGCTATTATTAACGCACTGGTTTTAACAAAAGCTATCCGGATTCGACTCTAGTCCAGTCCGACGTTGTAAAGGAATGGGTATTTGATCGCTCAGTCAGACACGTAAGTATTCACAAGGTACTCCGATTACCTCTAACACCAGAGACCACACGATTTCCACAAATATAGTCAATGAGAACAAGTCCATAAACGAGATCGCTTTCTGTTCAGTCGTTGAAATATAAACCAAGCTTTATATCTTTGACAACGAGACAGACGCCGCACCTTGCTTTTCGATGGTCTGCACACCTCTCATGTCCATGTACCAGTCCTCATCCAGTGGTTTACTGAGGTCCTCTGCCAAGTTAATGACCAGTAGGTACACAGATCGGGGACTGAAGAACAGTTGGTGGGTCGCATAGTAGATGAATTGGCCAGCAAAGTCCCATAGAGATACTAGGGCTTCCTTCCTTTGTGGTCCTATAATAATTAGTCAAAGCGATGCTGCAACACAAATTTGTTACTTCGGCTATCTCCAGAATACTCTCGTGTGTAATAAGGTCCAAAATATGTGACGTCGTAAAATGCTAGTAGCAGTTAACTCGAGTGCAAGAAATAAAATTTACGTGTTTAGTTTAAACATATTTTATTCATGAATTTTCACAGAAACGTCATAACAAATACAAAGTGACTAGGATCTGCTAGGCTTATTGAAACCCTTTCCCTAACAACGGAATTCACAATACAAAAAAGACAAGCTGCTTTAGCATTAAATTACTCCAAACAAATATCGTGAAATATAAAAAATATAAAGAAAAGTTGTGTGCTATCAGTAGGAAATGTTTGAAGCAATTCAATCTATAAGAAAATGTACAGAAAAAAGTGTAAAAATGGCAAACGGCCCTTATTGAATTGAAATTGAATAAACTTACAAAAATGTCTTTATTTTTTCTGTTGACAAGTACTCAGAGGCATACATCAATAACTGAGAGGAAATTTGGATGTTAGTGGCAACATTCGAATAGAGCATATCATCTTGTTACGAAAGGCAGCAGAAGTTGGACAATAAAGAAAGAAAAAAATGAGTAACGGTTTCTTCACACAATGGAGATTGCACAATGTTCTTGGCACGAAATGCATTCAGTTCTTAACCTATCTGCGTTTTACGCGGGCCAATGTAAACAAAGTCCGGAATAGGCGTAGTGGGAAACTGTTAAAAAGTTGTTTTTTTTAAAATATCTCAAGAGATGGAGAATTTCTTACATCTACAGGTAAGGAGTTCCAAGTTTTAATTACGAAATGGAAAAAGGAATTGCAATAAAAAGGAGTTCTACATGGAATTAAGGGTATGTTCTCTCTATTACGTAGATAATAACATATATCAGATGTTCTCTCAGGTATGATAATTCGGAGATAAGTAGAATTAACTAATTCATTATTTTGTAGAATAAAATTACTTTATGAATGTATCGTCTGTCACTTGCAGTATGCCATATAAATTGGATGAAATCTAATTTACCTGTTATAAAACACGGCGATGGGATTTGAGTAACTTTAAATATGCAAAAGCTTGAAGAATGATTTCAGTTTCAGAAATTATCAAATGTATATGTGGAAGGGCAAAATGTCGGTTTGATGGTTGGCCATTATGTGCCACCTAAGCGATATTAATGTGGATGGTATTAAGGACCACACTAGTTTTTGGATTCCCGAACTGATGTGACAGTTATTTTGCTTCTTTTTCTATAACATTTAACTAGGAAAACACCCATAAATTGTACAATTATCATGACATCGTCATTTGATGGTATCGATGGTGAACGTGCCTTTCAAGGAGCTTCTATGAAAAAACACTATTTTTTTACCGGTTATAAATTTATTTTAGGTTTTAGGTGCACATGGATGCTAACGTCCTGTTTAATCCGTAAAACTTTATTTGTCCGTTTGACTGAAGTGCCTGATTTAAAATTACCAAATGCACATCTTCAAAATAATATCAGTGAATCTAATGGCAATATTTTAGAACATGGAGAAAATATCGTTTATAATAGGGATTATATAATTTATAAATGAAATAAGTTCAATAATTTCTTGAAATTTTGGACATACCCCTCTTCCTCCGGGCATCCTGTAAGACACGCATGGCAGTCTTCATGGTGTCCGTGTTGTGCTTTGGGATGGTTTCCAGCATCTCGGTGTCGGACATTGCGGTGCTCTGGATGGACACACTGGGTGGGGTGGTCTCCTGGGCATAACAATGTCATACAGTTATCTTTATAGGGTTCCAGTCCCAATTTAAATTCATGCCTCGTTCTAGTTATAGTAGCTATATTTTGAAATACAAATAAGAAACAAGAGGCCCAAGGGCCATAAATGCTCACCAGTGTACATCAGCATATTCAAGATGATTTTTTCAATAAGGAAATCAAATGACAAACCAGAGATCAACTTCATTTTAGCAATCATGGCAGACATTCATGAAATCTTATTAATTGAAGATAATATAATATATTGTATTATCAGTTGCAGTTACACAATGTGAATGGTGTTCGAAAAATAAACTAGCAGAATTTATCATGATAGTTTGAAAGACACAGGGCTTTCTGTACGGGAAGAAAATGAAAGCAGTTGGTTAAAATGATTGATTTAACTTTTACATAACATGATTAAACTTTTAAATAACAATCTGTAACAAAATATTTCGAAAATTCTTTAATATCGTTTCAGATTCCTTTTATTTACAAGTTGTCAAAAGAGAAAGTAAATCCGCGAAAACTGATGACATTTAGAAATGCAAAGCTTTTTTTGGTAATTAATTTTATTTACATGGTCAGAGAAAGTTGTGAATCTATTTTGCAAAATACTAAAAGTACTCTCCAAATTACCTACAGTGTGTCTTTTTAGCTTTTATCCACAAAACAATGCATCTCTTCATTAAAATATATTTTCGTAACAAAATCGGCAATTTGCGTACGTGACATCGCCATGAATCTGGCAGAATTTTATGCAAAATGTGGGAAAAAATGAAAAAAAAGTTAAACAGATAAGCTCATTTCAAGTTTTTTCCTCTCTCTTTTTAGTTCTCTTTAGATTACCAGGCGGATTTCCAGTTACATGAGAAAAAAAAATTGAGAAGGAGAAGTGTGTAAAATGCGGAGAAAAGCCAAAAATGCGGATCATTTAACGGTCTTTTATTTTATTTTTTTTTTTTTTGGGGGGGGGGGGGTTTTACCAAGTTGGAAAAATAAATTTTACGGATGGGAAGGGGCCAAATTTCGGCCCCAAATTGGCCTTTGCACGAAGAAGAATTTTTATGTTTTCTATATAGAGTATATAAGGGAATTGGCCAACCCCCTAGGGACCTCATTTTTTTTAGGAATTAACTTTATTTTAGCCATATTGGTATACATTCATGAGGTGACCATTTGGGGCAAAGGAAATTAAATTCTCACAGCTGGCTTCATAAAAAAAGTTTTTTGATGTTTTCTATATAGAGTATATAAGGAAATTAGCCAACCCCGTAGGGGCCTCATTTTTCAAAGGATCAACTTTATTTTAGCAATTATGGTAGACATTCATGAGGTGACTATTTGTGCCAAAGGAAAATAAATTCTGACCATTTGTTTCAGAGGAGATGATTTTCAAAGTTTTCAATTATTTTTTCTATTTGTTGCCATGGCAACCAGAGTTCTTCATGGATCAACTTTATTTGAGCAATTTTTGTAGAGGCCCACCCAAGAATCATACATGCCAAGTTTTATCAAATTCTGTCCAGCGGTTTCAGAGGAGATGGTTTTCAAAGTTTTCAATTATTTTTTCTATTTGTTGCCATGGTAACCAGAGTTCTTCATGGATCAACTTTATTTGAGCAATTTTTGTAGAGGCCCACCCAAGATCATACATGCAAGTTTTATTAAATTCTGTCCAGCGGTTTCAGAGGAGATGATTTTCAAAGTTTTAATTATTTTTTCTATTTTTGCCATGGCAACCAGAGTTTTCATGGATCAACTTTATTTGAGCAATTTTTGTAGAGGCCTACCAAGGATTATACATGCCAAGTTTTATCAAATTCTGTCCAGCGGTTTCAGAGGAGAGTCTTTTAAAAAATTTTGAGGACGACGGAAGGGCCCCCCAAAAATAGCATTTTTCCATTTCTACACTGTTTTTGTATCGTGAACCAATGGGGTCTGGCACGAAAGGTGAATCATATATCACTATGTATAATATATAATAGTTATATATAGTGATATATGACTCACCGGAATATCAACTTTAAAGACTAGGAATGATCTGATTGCTTAACTTTGAAATGTTTTGATGTTCGTTAGGCTCTAGTTTCCCTCTATCTACCATCTGTATATGTATTGTAAAACAAAGAAATTATCAATGGTACTGGTAAAAGAACTCGAATAAGGAACGATGCTCGGAAAAACAGTCTTCGGAAAATAGCATTTTATCTGTATGTCAAATGAATTACGAAGACATATTCCATTGTGAATGGACTGGAATCAAGAGGACATCTGTCAAGCAGTGACCCTAATCTATGGCGTTATACGGCAGTGTGACAACACTACAGCAGTCCAATGCAAACATTTATTTTTATATTATATTCAGACTTTTATGTAGACAATAATGATGTATAGGCCATTTTTACAGACAAAAGAATGCCAAAGAATAGAAGTAATCCTAAATATTTGGAAACACAAGCTTTCGTCAAATAGATCGATCTATTTCGATCATGGTAAAAAAGAAAATAGAAAACTGGGAACAAGGAAAGTGCGAGCTAACTTTACAATAATTTATTTATCCGTGTGATTAAAACAGATATAGCAATTGCCCCATACACTAGAGTTGTCTACAGCCATGTGCTCGTCGAACGGGGACGACAAGACACTTTGGTCGCTTCCGCGTTTCAGACGTTTCTTGCTCGGCTCCGTTCCGCCCCCACCTGATGTAGCCGAAGAACTCTCGACCTCCACACTGTCCGTTTCCTCCTCCTGGTATGCCTCTTGTGGCACCTCTTCGAGGTTTTTGATATCCGGAACTTTCATTTCGGAGTCCTCGTCCGTCAGAAGGAGTCTTGCCAATTTAGTGTATGGCATGCTACACTTTGGGTCTAAATGAGACTTAGATCTATTTATTAATGCATCGCATATATACATGTGGCAAAACAAAAACAACGACAATTGTTGATTTTTTGTTGTTTTAAAGGAAATTCTTCATAATTAATAACCCATATCATAGATTACATTTTCAAGAAAACAATTCGTGAAGACGCACCGTGCTCCACTGATAAAAACTATCATTATTACCATGACCTTGGAAACAAATAATTGACCAATCTTCAAAATCGCAAAGAACTTGAACAACCCAATCTGTACTAGCTTTAAGACCATGCTTTCAAAGGGAGATAAGCAATGCAGTTTTAAACAAAAGTTTTCGTCATTAAGTGAGCATACCTTCGATTGTCTCCCAGGTTTCATTCCTAACATCAACTTTGCACTTGCCGATGTACACGTCAATGCCGTCAGTGCTTGTTACGTCATTGATATCCTGGCCCATAATCCGTCGGGCCGTACTCGTCTTGCCGGCGCCGTACAGGCCAACGAACATCAGGCGGACGTTAAAGGATTTGAGACTGCCGTGCTCCATCATCTTCAGGTAGAGTGCTCTGTCCCCGGGGTTCATGCTCTGAATTTCGTCAGGCATTACTGCAATTGATGAGAGAGTAATGGTACCGATTTCCTCTTTTAAAATCTTATTTTGTTATTCTTGTTGTAAACTATACCGTCGCCGCGGCAGTATTTCAGTCATTTGCGACTAAACAGAGGCAACCGTGTAAAACCAACATACCGCAACACAAATTTCATTTGGACTAATAAGAGGTATACAAGTTCTTATGAAACCATAAAAACTGACATCCATTATACTGAAAATACGAATTAATTTCATATGCAACACGAATTATCCAAGTGTTCATGGACAGTATTCATTTTCTTATTTCGATTTTCGAAAGGTTTCTTTGACAAATGAGGCCAATGATAAATTTCACCTCACATAATTTGACTGAAAAGCTTTTCATGAATTAGTATCAAGATAACAGTGAAATGAAAAGACGCTCTTTTCATCTTGGTTTGTGGGTTGTTACAAGATACGCACCTGATGTGGTAAGCCCAGGAAAGAAGTAAAACTCTTTCCTCAGCGTACAGTGGCTTGAAGCCTGGTACCTATGGCGGTCGGCAAACTGCATGAACTGTGGGAATACACAGTAGTAATAATAGTACTAGAAATGGTGGGTGAACAGGTAGAGATGTAGTTGTTATATTAGTAGTAGGGTAGCTCCAGAACTTGTTACCCCGGTGTAAGGATACTGTAACTGCATATGGCATCGCGCCACTTGTCTATGCGGTGATACCCAGTGAGTTAGCACTGTTTCATCTCATATATCATGTAGGAAGTCCCCTAGTGACGGCAGAATTAACCCGTAAAAACAATAGGAAAAAAGTTGAAAAGTCGTGTAGTTGGTGGTGTAGAAAGAGTTCGAAGCGTAGTCGCAGTCTTTGTAGAGTTATCTGGTATGTCAAAGTGTGTCGCAGGGTTAAATTTTGAGTGCTTTTCACCGAAGTCTTTTATAATCTATTTCTTTCTGCTTCCCCAAACTTACATTATCATACCTCATACACTTACTAGTTTCCAGATATCCTGTGCTGACAACTCGTGGACAAACTTACACAAAATGTAGATGTAGAACATGACGCCATTGAAACCTATGGTAAAATATACATATTTGAATATCTTTAATGATTTTTTTCTTTCTCCTTAATTATGCTGGTCTCTTTGATGCGTTAGCGTTTATCTGTGCCATGACAATAGTTCAGTCGTATAGCGACGATATCCAGCTTATTACGAGTGAAGCCCTGAGTAACAGAGGCATCTGGGTAAAACCGCAGACCAACAGCAAGATCTTACAGGAAATATCCGATTGGCCAGACTGGGATTCGAACCCAAAGGGATGATTTCTAAGCAGTTCATTAATTCAGGTGATATTTGAAACATACTAAATTTGATAAAATTTATCTGGAGACTTAACTTTGTCTATTGACTGCCTGAAGGTGCTAACAGCTTCCTTTTTTAAATTTTATATATACGGGTAACACCTTCCGGTCATCAGTGGACGATATTTATCATTTTTACAAAGTTTTTAAGAAGGCATCTTCTTCTGACCTTATGAATTTTGTATCTAAATATGCATATGTTTGCTCTTCTAGTCGCAAGTATTACGTCTACCATACTAATTTTGTTTAAAGTCACCAAAATAATTTTGGTCCATCAAGCTACCAACAGTGCAACTGGCAATGTCTATTTTAAGTCGTATAACTAGCAACCCGCAAAGGCCGGGACCAATATAAGTCATTCAAATCAAATATTTACATTGACAGTTCTAATCAATCTACATTTCTTGCATATAAGACATGAGTTTCACGCGGATTGAAGGTTGCTATACAAATAATTTTCTGAACCAATCAAAGGAATGATTTACTACACTTATGTAAATAAAAAGTTCAACGTATTTACTAAAATATTATTTAAACGAATGATTATAAACACATGAAAAATAATTCAATGACAAAGATCCATATTGCATCTGCAACAGAGACTCATTCCTATCCATAAACATTTTGTTCCCGTTTCTTGATCGCATATAGTACATTGAAAATACCTGTAGAAGCAAGTATATAGTCTGGGTCCTCATTGTCGACTGCAATCTCGTTCACTTGCTGCACTATATTGTCATCTCCTGTGATTATGATTAACCCGAGTTAAAATTCCATAAATGTTGGTAGCATTGCAACTTCGTGTTAGTCATTTTTTTATTTTATTTATTAAAAGATAACAACAATATTACGAAAATATATGGAAAAACAAAGTTAAACAAAAAGTTGCTTAACTATTGCAATATATTATTAATGACGTGAAATTACCAATGACGTATAGAAGTTTCGGTTTCTCCGCCAGATATGGAGCATTTTCTCTATTAAGGATTATGGGTAGATATCCAAACTCAAACCCATCCGGAGTTCCATACACAATGACAATGAAAGAGTCGATATGCAGGTTTTCCTCCTTGGTGGCCTCCTCTTGGATTATGGCTCGCACTTTCTGTAGTTATAAGTACAAACAAGATGTGTTCGAAAAACACTATGCCCCCGTCTGAGCAGGTCAGATGTCAAATACTTGATGTCAACTGAAAGCCATTCATGAGAGGAGAAAGTATGTCAAATATATATATTTTACTCCATATAGTAATGCTCAAGATCAACAACAACAGAAAAAAAATAAAGGGACCTAATTAAAAAAGTAGACCCAACAGATTTCTGTTTCATAATTATAACATTTCTGTTACTATTTATATATTTTTTGTTTCAAGTCAATACCTCAATAGTTCAGGAGTTATGTTCTTCACACACACACACACACACACACACACACACACACACATATATATATATATATATATATATATAAAGGGGAAATAATTAGAAATTCAGACAAGGCAGAGTAATCGTTCTTATCATATTAGATAGTATGGTTCAAGTTTTAAGTCCTTACGGTCCTTTGTTTATGATTTTTCTAAAAATTTATTTATTTATTAAAAAAAAAAAAATGGGAGATAATAATAAACAGACTTAGTAGAGTTATGGTTCTCAGTCACTGCACTATTCCCAGTAAACATCTACTTATATATGAAGTTTCAAGTCAATACCTTGTATAGGTTTTAAGTATATAGTAAACTAGTTATTCTATGGACAGAAATTCATTGTAAAATTAAAAAAGGGAGATAATTCAAAAACTGGTCTATGAAGAGGTGCGGTTCTTGATTACTGCACTTACCAATCTATTTATATTTTGAGTTTCAAGGCAATACCTTGTATAGTTTATGAGTTATGCTCCCGACATATGTTGAAGAAAGAAATTAAAAGGGGAGATAATTCCAAATTTGGGCCAGAAAGAGTTATGGTTCTTAGTCAATGCACTTCCTTTATTCACATTCTATTCTATTCATATATGAAGTTTCAAGTCAATACCTTATTTAGTTTTCAAGTAATGGCCAATGTCAAAGTTGCTGAAAAAAACAACCAACAATCAAACACACCAACAAATTCCCGTGAACTTTTATACGAAATCATGTGCTAGCCACTTTGAAATATTGTAGTTTTTCAAATAGGCCTATCATCAAAGTGACGATATGTTATCACACACACACACACACACACACACACACACACACACACACAAGATAGAACATTTGAATATGAACGGGGCACATGACATAAAAAGTACAGTCGTAATGTAATATATTCTATCGTGCTGCTGCGATCTCTCGCCGCAATATCGTGTCGTATAGTCGTGATCAAGTATAGTTTGCTTCCGACAAATTGACTTACGACACGAGATATAATCGGTACGATTCGATATTTGAGATCACAGAGGTATACAATATGAGGCAGTTATAATAGGAAGTTGCCTCGCATCTTTTAATATCTAATTCAGTTATTTTATTATTATATTTTTCTGTTGGTCTCACCGCACTGGAGCGTTCCGTATGGATGCTGATCTTGTATTGTAGTTGTTGGAAAAGATCTTTAAGCAGCCTCAACGCCTGGTACCCGGCGTTTGAAATCAAGATCACACGTCCCCGGATGTGACTAGTTATCGGATATACCTGTTGTCAAATTAAGCCACACATGTCTTAAAGAAATTGGGTATAACCAGTGAATGTAACTTTTCACGGCGAACCAATAGTTAGTACGTTTGCTCTGTAGCTAGGAGGTCGTGGGTTCGATCCCATGCCGCGACATTACCGGGTAGTTACAAAAGGTTGTTAATTTTGCCTTTGTTTGGTGCTCATGATTTTGAGGTAGATCAAGTACTGACTGGCCAAATGTCAGAATATAAATGAGGCTGTGTGTGGTTTCAAACACCGCAATGTTTATATCCTTTAGACAAAAGGCCCCTAAAAAGCATAAATAATGACATTGAGACATTTAAACACATTGTACAAACAAATACAGTATTACTACTTTAATTGAATTAATACCAAGTGTATTCGTAGATCAATATCCAAATTAATTCAAGCTATTTTATTTCAAGACGATTGCGACACAATTTCTTTCAGGTGTGAAATTTGGAAAGTTTGGAATTCCCTTAAATGGGTCGCAATTTAAATGTTTGAAATTCGACATTATTCGAGGCAATGATGTGTCAGAAAGTTTAACTTTTGATGTGTTGCAGCTTAAACATTCCCATGTCTCTGTAATATTATGTTTATACGATGTTTGACGGAAATGCTCGGAAAATCCCCAGGCTTGCAAACTTGATCATGAATATGTCATTTCCATCATGGGACTTGGAATAAACATCGAAATAGACACAGACTCGTATAACTGTTCTCCGGTAAAGCGTAATTTTATTTTAGATTATAAATGTCCATTCCCAATATTCAAATGTGAGTGTAAGCTAATGGAGACTGTGAAAACAATATTAGAAAGAAAGATAACGTCAGATAGCTATAACAAGCAGATAATAGGCGGACTGACAGAGGAATTATGAGTGCAAGGTTCAAAGGTTACCAGCGTGGATCGGAGTTTCTGCTTGGCAACTTCGGAGTCCGGGGAACACTTCGTGACGATAATCTCTCGTTCCGTGTGAACCCATGTGTCAAAGGTAGCGTCTGCTCGGACAGAAAAACCACAGATATTGAAGATAATGATGATGGCAATGTTGATAAAATACAAATATAAACGCACAAAAATAGACTTTCATAAGAAAATTGAAAATATTCTGAGCTGGGTTCGAAGTAACGCCCTTACTTTTAACGCCTAAGAAAAATGAAACGTTTTGGAGATCCAATACTAACGAATTATCATAAATTAGGCCACGTGCGACATTCCGAGATTTTTTTTCTGACATCATTTATCATATAATATATTAACCGTTAGTGTTGTGCAATGTATCTATCATTGGTTTCAAGGGGGGAATATCTGGCTTCGCCTGGGGATCGAACCGTGGGCCTTGGATCAGCAAGCCGACGCTCGATATTCCAGAAGTGGAGCTGTTGAAAGTGTACCGATCACCACTACACACATGCAGTGTAATCAGAACACGTGTATCATTAGGAAAAATGGGGGAGAGAGAAAGAGAGAGAGAGAGAGAGAGAGAGAGAGGGGGGGGGGGGGCACGTAATTTAAAAAAATGCGCGTGAAAGTAGGTCATGTAAACAGATCCAAAATTGTCTTAATGTTACGATTGACAAAAAAGGACGAAATATCGATAAAACCTACTTGGATAAGATAAAGATGAATGCATTCGGTTTTTAGATTGATAAGTAGAAACCTGTCTTGCTTTTCTGGGCATGTGAATGACATGTAAGTCAAAATACAGATAACATTCTATTCCCCACCCCCAACGTTTGGGATCATATTTATAACCTTTCGATTCATTATCTATAGACAGACAGTCAGAGACACTTTTGATGATTTCTTCCAAGTATACAAAACATTTGCAAATATGAGGATTATAGTTAATTACACTTTATAATGTTTCCGGTTGTCTTAAGGTCAGCATATTAATTAATAAAACGATGGATAGTAAGTTAGTCTTATATTTTTCTTATTATATGTATTATTATTATTATTATTATTATTACACTCAGAGACGTTGGGGATGCCAAAAAAAGAGGTTGCTTAGGATATATACACCTAACAATATAAGTAATATATATGTAATAAAATAATACTCGCACCTAATGATGGTAGTATTTACTAGGCACCAAACATAGCATGAATTATAGTTAGGAAAACATAAAACGAAAATAAATGAAATCTTGGATTAATATTAGCTCGGATATGGTGGAACGGCAATAACCACTAGATCACGTAGGCACCATACACACTACATTTTAACCCTTTCCCTCATATACTCATTTTGACGCACTCAATAGGTACCACATAGAGCATGATCTGCAGAAAACCACAGTTAAACCTTACCAAACTTAATTATAAAATCCTCATTTCCAGACCACTGAGGAGCAGCGAACAGCATAAAACCTGATCAGCCTGCGAGTTACTCGCAGGCTGATCTGGTTTTATGCTGTTCGCATAGGTCTTTTCATGGTGTCCTCTATGAGGGAAAGGGTTAAGACCTCATGGTTCTTTCTATGTAATATATTTTTCAAATTTTGAACAAAATGCAAGCATTTCATTTAACAATGAAGTCGGACAAACTGCATGTAAGAGATACCATTGCTATTGTTAGCGACTGTTACCGGTAACTGAAAGCAATGCAGTATTTTACATTCGAGAACACAATCGATTGCGAGGCCTACCGAGGTCTGTTATCAAAATTGGTGTTCCATTTATTTTTGTCACAGGAGTGTTTATGTCATCCATAGTGTCGTTATCGTTGGAGATATCTGAAAGGTAGAGATACACCATCAATAAACATTTTGTTTTGACAAATCTCTTTATCTTTCCATTCGTCCGTCTGTTTATCATATTATTAAAATAACGACAAAGTATAGTCAATTTCTTTGAAAATAATGATCCCCAATATGGAAAGTTTGCATTCTACTTTGATTTCAATTACATTTTCTGTATATTTATGCATCCAGTGGATGCATTGAAATTAAAACATTGTATCCACAGCGAAAACATTGAATCCTGGATGCGGGATGCAGAAATAAAAACTCCATGTTTGTTTGTCCCACAGGCAGTAGTATATCAGTCATTTTGAGACTATGTCTACTTGAGGCAGATATGGTGTTGCCACACTGTAGTATCGGGCCAACCAGTCCTGGAACTACCCTTATATGCTGAGCGCCAAGCAAGGAAGCTATATTAGTACCATTTTTACGACTTAGGTATGTCGCGGTCAGGGATCGAACACACGGCCTACCATTCCCGAGGCGGACGCTCATGCCACTTGGCCACCGGGGACGGTATAATCTCACTTAGAAAAACCAGCTACTCAATACCGGTATACATTATTTCCTTTGATCATACTTGGATAAAATAATGTACATATGAAATATCTCTAAAATATAGATTATCTATTTAAATCAAATCATTACTCTGGGGTAGTTCTGCCTTACATAGTCCTATGTTTTTTGTTGTCAGATATTACCCTTTGCATAGGATTATCATATATTTAATATCATTTGTTATTGTTAATTAGTTTGATTTTAATGAAAACATCGACACCCAGGACTTGCTATGACGTCATAACACATGATGAAACCAATTCATAGAATATTGATCACATGACCTCCTTATATGGAAAGCAGGTACTCCTATTCGGTTACTTCCCTTCGTTTACTTGGTTGAACTTCTTTGTAAATAATTCTGACTATTGATTCCGTAGTCTAGTCCCTCCTTTTTTATTTTTACACTTATATATACACTAAATATATAAAATTACACTTTATATTCACTTTGTGTAGATTCAGTTACAATTTTCTATATCTTAAATTCTTATAAGCCAATTCTTTCTAAGACTGCATAGGACGAAGTGAAGAAAAATAAAACTTAAGTTTGTAAGGCTGCCAAGATGTTTGATGTATTAGACAGCACACTGAGAGACAGAAGGTTGAGCATTCAACCAGTTCCAGATGACAATGTTGGATACATGTCAAATCTTGATCCACTTCCGGCTTTCTCCAGGAAGGAAGAGAATGACCTTATCCAACATGTATCATACACGCAAACATGAATATTCGATGAGGGAACATCTTCATTTGGCTACTGACTTATCATTCAGCATCCAGAAATATTCTAACTCTAATTCTCCATTTGGTATCATGGTTCAGAAACTTCAAGAGGAGGAACTTAGATTTGACATTTGAAAAAAAAAATACTCATCAATTTATTTGAACCAATGCAAAATACTAAGCAACACCAGGAGAAGTATTATTTTCATAGAACTGAAAAAAAAATCATAAATGTAGATAATGTGACCAAGACATATGGAACCTGGATGAGACAAGGTGTCAGGATAATGTGACTGGGTGTGGTATCATGCCACATGTCTACGGCGCGATACTGCAATGTGGCAGCACTGTACGAGTACCTGTCTCGAGTAGACAAAGTCTCCAAATGACTGAAATACTGTCGGTGAGACGGTAAACCCAACAAACAAACAAAAAAGCTAAACGTGTATGTATATGCATAAAATGTTAAGTTGAGCTTATACAGTGAAGATAACAACTAAAATATGGATTACAGATAGACTGGGAGATTAATCAGTACCCTTTCATATTGTATGTAGTATTTGAAGTGAATTATATAATTTCATAAATATATTTGTTGGTAAATTTAACAATAATTGAAAATCTTACCTTCCATGTCCTTTCAGGTGACACACCTGTTCTTGGAAGTATATCTCTAAAGTGATAAAAATAGAAACAAGTAATTGTTCAAATACCAATTCACTTTCAGGGATACCATTATTTATGATTAGGAGAGTTGGCCCGTTGGACAGTTCGTTTCGTAGAGGTATTTCACATTTTATTTATTTACTTTATTTGTTTATTTTATGAAACTGTTTCGTCTCTTATGAAGGACCTGGTCCTCAATACCTATTAGATTATAGAATCACTGAGCATAGTGTGTATACATTTCGAAAGAGGAAGTGTTTCAGAAATACATATATTACAGATTTTCACGTACCAATAGTTTTCATGTAACGCTTCGAACGTATGTCACACAAGAAATTTTGAGAATTTATTTTATGAAGATGACAAAACCATAATTGTTTTTAACTTGTATCTATAATCTTACTATCTTTATAGAGTGACTTCCTGGTTGACATAACTGCTCACTGCGTTATACATGTACTAGTATTTCAGACAATGCAATATGGTGGCTACTCAGTTTAAAATAATCGCTAAATCATTCAATTCATCATATGGGTACTCAATTAGTATTGAGAAATAGGTAATACTGAATTGACCTTTGATTTTTATTTTACCCTCTAAAGCAAGTTCTATTTGAATTTAGCGCCAGTCATTTTGGGACTTCTGTCTACACGAGACAGGTATAATACTGCCACATTGCGATACCATACCGTTGACAAGTGGCACTGTATCCTGACACCGGGCAAACCAGCCCTTGAACTTTCCTTATATACAAAGCGCCTAGCAAGGGACAGTGCCATTTATACGACGTGAGCGTGTCATTTTCTCGAATTGGACCCACGATTACTCAACTCCGGGGCGGACGCTCTAACCACACGGTCACCGGGACCGGTTGGTTACTATGTTTGGATCTAGGTTCTCCATACACAGAATAAAGCAGTTTTTTTTCAGGCTGCATCAACGAGCTTCTTATTTTACAGACTGATTCGGGGTGGGGGACGAAGTAATAGTCTGTCTAGGGTGGCATAGAGGTGACACGTGCATTATTTTATTTATGTCGTGGGCACGAGATATTATGTTGTGCCAAAGAGATAATTATGTGGTCACGACACATATCCAATCAAGATTCAAAGGCAAATGATTCCAATCATTTTCTTAACCGAAGGACCATATTTTTTCATGAGCACACTCTTCACACACTTGTGAAAGATAACACCCCATTCGTTTCAATTTCAAATATGACATATTTTTGTCAAAGAAAATCCCGTGCTTTTCAGTGTTGCAATCTGTATCTAAATCAATCAGCACGCTGCTCGTGACAGTGGGGCTAATGACTGTGTTTGGCGTCGGTTTGTAGAACCTGTACTAGCAGCCAACTGTATTAAGCAGTCAGCCGGATTGTTGCGGTCTGCTCTGATATTACCAAACTGACATTTTTCAATACAATTAACCCCAATTTTATGACCTCCTGAACTAAGTTAACATTCCCAGGACTGACTGCATAAAGTAGGGTTGTCTATTATTAGTTAGACAAAGCATTATTAAACATATATTGATTTTGAGGCAATGTCGTGACCATGACGTAATATTTCATTCCAGCTACATGATGAATTCTATTGTTCCAATGGCAAAAAAAAAGAGAAAGAAATCTTATTTCCTCGACATAATGTATCATTTTCCCACGACATGAATATCTCATTCCTAAGATATAAATATCTAAATCCCAAAACATAATATCTTTTTTCCCCACGACATAAATATCTCGTTCTCTTGACATCATAACTCAATTCAACGACATCAGTATCTCGTTCCATCGACATATTTCGTTTTCCTACGATATTTTATCTAATTCCCACAAAATAAATATCTCGTTCTCTTGACATAATGTATCATTTTCCCACGACATGAATATCTCTTTCCTACGATATAAATATCTAATTACCAAAACATAATGTCTTTTTTCCCACGACATAAATATCTCGTTCTCTTGACATCATAACTCGTTCCATCGACATATTTCATTTTCCTACGATATTTTATCTAATTCACACGAAATAAATATCTCGTTCTCTCGACATAATATCTCATTTACCACGCACAATATTTCCTGCAATTCCAACGACATAAATATCTTGTTCCCTTGACATAGTATTTCATTTTCCTACTACATAAAACATCGGGGGCCGCCGTGGCCGAGCGGTTACAGTCATGGACTACAAATCTCTCAGCCCCTCACCGCTGTGGGTTCGAATTCCGGTAGGGACTTTGGATTTTTCATGTGAGGAAGCCTTCCAGCTAGCTTGCGGTAGGTCGGTGGTTCTACCCGGGTACCTCTGTGTACTCGGGGTCTTCCTCCACCTGTAATTAGCTGGACGTCGCTATATGATTGAAATACTATCGCAGCGACGGTAAACCCCAATACAACAACAACAACATAAAACATCACGTGTATCCCCAATGCATAATTATCTCATTCCCATGATACGTATATATATATCTCATGACCACTAGTAATACGATGTACATGTCACCTTTATGTATCTGTATAGCAGTCTAACTCTTAATCATTTGTTTTCCGATCTTCTGATAAGGCCCTCAACCTTTATTTTGCACAGCGCAATAATCAATACATTCCAATGCGGTGTCCTGTTGTTTTTTTTATCTCAAGATAGAACGTTATGTGGCGATCTTAATAAGCAGTCGTGACGTTTCATAACTTTATTTTTCAATTTGATCAGTATGGAGGACAATTGCTGTTAAAATAGCCAACATGCTTACTTACGTTTCAAGTTGTTGTTTTAAACACATAACGTCTTTGGTGTTCTAGTATGACTATTTACATTGCTTAAATGCTAATTGATTCTTTGAAATATCGAAGAGAATTTTTTTTAATGCAGTTTTATCAGAAAATTAAATAACAATTCCATTGTTACTGGTGTTTTGTTTTGCAACCCCAGTAACTCGCTCCATTGCGTTTAATGTATGGAAAATTGTTAATGGACAGGGTTTCTTATTTCAATATTCAAAATATTGTTTTATATTGTATCCTATTTTCAAGTCGCCATTTGAAGAAAAAAAAGTTAACGTATGTAAAAGTGAGTTCATGACATTGTGAGAATTGGCATCTTCTGAAATTGAACATCGTTTATTAAGTTTATAAAAGCATGCAACATAAAAAACGACATAATTAAATTAAACACCCTGTTCTTTTATTGTCAACGCTATCGGTGCTTTTTATGTAAAAGGGAGGTAACTCAAGCGCAAAAAATGGTCGGAAAATACAGGAAGTATCCGATAATTAACAATACACAAAGTAGCCATTTTAGTCATATAAGTCTAGCTTTCATTCCAAATTCTATCCAGATTGAAGCGAGTAATTATCGAAATGTTTCTTAGTTTTTGCATTGCTTACTGTCAGTATCCAAACAGTTGTGTAAATTAGGATAAGATGAAATAAGAAAGAGCACAACCGTATTGCAAATGTGCATTTACTTATGCCGATATGACTTCCCTTTGCATATAACAAAATAGTATATACGTATATATGTTTCTTTATGAGATATATCTCGGCGACAGAAAAAGCCGTCATACAAGGAAAATAGATGTACTGAAAAAAAAAGACAAAGCATAAAAATGACGTGTACAGAATGACGTAGATATAGTGAATAGTTTTCTACTGTGATTTGATATAAAGCTGATCAGACGAGATTGGGGGAATTATTAATGTCTCCCAGCCGAGTATAAGTTCTTCTATTTATCTTACATAAAAAGAATTATTCTAATTGTAAGGTGGCATATTTCTGCCAGCAATTTATACACAAAGCTATGTCGAAACGTTTCTGAAAATCGTCACATGTTCAGTTAGTATCTGGCAAGGAGAAAACTTTCCTGTTATCCTCTTAGGTATATTTACAGGACAAAACTGCCTGTTAGTGCCCTCTACTGCCAGCCATATATTCACTTATAGTAACTTGATATCTCGCCTTTTTTTAGAGTCAGTTACATAATTTCACATAATTTTCTGGAAAAAAAGCATGATATCCAGTTCACATAAGTGAATATGTGATTGGCAGTAGTGGGCACTAACAAACAGTTTAGTACTGTTAAGATACCTAAGAGAATAACTTGAAAATGTTCAATATGCGAGATAATAACTGAATATGTGACAATTTTTCAGAAAAGTTTCGACATAGCTAACTGGATAAGTGGCTGGCAGAAGTATGCCACCATAAAATTGTCTTACTATGGTGGCATATTTCTGCCAGTCACTTATTCACCTAGCTATGTCGAAACTTTTCTGAAAAAAAAGTGGGGATGGAATGGGAGGTGGTTTGTTTGACAGTATTTCAGTCATTTGGAGATGATGTTTACTTGAGACAGATATAGTGCTGCCACACCGCAGTATCACGCCGTAGACATGTGGCATGATACCACACCCAGTCACATTATCCTGACACCGGGCCAACAAGTCCTGGAACTACACTTATATGCTGAACGCCAACCAAGGGAGCTATACCAGCACCATTTTTCACGGCTTTGGTATGAAGAAGGTGGTAATTTTCAGTTAGCTAAAAAAAACATGACAAAATGAACTTTCAATGCCCGTGTTTATGCTACGATAATATAATGATACCTATCACGTTGAAATTATATATGTAAAGAGGTATATTTACATAAGTAATTAGGAATATTTATGTCAAATAAGCATTAATAAGCATAAGCCTCCTCTTGTTATGTCGTAAATTACGAGTAATATACTTATTAATTATACTATTATAGTTATATAAGTGAATATTTCATTAACATACAATGTCTGAAATAATACATGACGCTGATTTTGGCTCCTTATTATCTTGTTCTGAAGTTACCTTCAACAGTTGTAGTTGCAGTAGTAGTAGCAGTAGTTATTTTTGTTGTTGCAGTCGCTACGATAATAATTCAATCTTATATTGACCACCGGCTGTGCATACAACCACCGACCTATGGCAAGCCATCTGTAAACAGTATCGTATGGAGCGGTGAGAATCTAGCTAGCTTGTTATCACTCCAAGGCCTCCTAATTACATGTACATTTTTTAATACGCGTATTTGCCTTGCGAGATTTCAGTTATGAATACTCCTTATATGGAATCAGAGACTTATAAACAGATTGGCAGCTTTCCGAAATAACGCGCTTTATCGCGTGCCTCGAGAGTTAAACCTGTCACACGGGTACCGGACATTTCGATGGGGCTATGGAAATTCTTATAAAACAACAATTATTTTCCAAATACTTTTAGTAAATCTAGTGATTATAGCTAAAGTGAATTTAAATGAAGGAAAGAAGAGGACGGATGCATGATTAATGGAGTACTTTTAGTTGAGAGAGAGAGAGAGAGAGAGAGGGGGAGATGAAGAAAGACAGGTAGATAAGTCCGATATGATTAAGCTCGGCATGAGAAAACGTCCGAGATACATGATATCCTAGTGTACGTGCATGATTAACCCGTGAATTTTGCCGGTTAGAGTCTTCTTGTTCTTTAGACTGGTGTTAGTTACACAAATCTTCAAAATGTAAAATGATTGCTTACTGATTGATTCCCTCAGTTGCTTCTCGCCGTGTGGTCTATCAATCTCACTGGCGTTTGTTTAATATGTAGTTGAATAAATAATTGACTAAACAAAATAACCATATAAATACCATATAACCATATCGTTGAAATCTCACTGGATGCGCGCGTCTTCAGAAAAAAATAAGCTGCCAACCTCTGTTTATAAATCTCTGATGGAATAAACAAAAAGTTTATTATACTTTTTCTGGACAATTTCTATCATAATTACTTGTATTATTATTTTGCTGTTTTCTATCATGAATTATGCATCTTATTTTCAAAATAGATCACGTGACGGTTATAGAACGGAAATAAACCTACATTAACAACTCCGGGTGTATCCATACTTCCATGTTGAACTCAAATTAGGCAGTAGCGGAGGAAACCTGTCTTTTTGAACGGGAGTTTTTCGAGGATGCCTATAAAATAGACAAAACCGTTTTTGGATACAGAACGCTAGAAGTGGTATTCAGCGGTACATTAAAAAAAGGAAACTGACCAAGATTGAAAAACTTCTGTTAACGAATGACGGAAAATGGCGACGGTTTTAACTGAGAGCCCGGTTGTAGTACTTAGTCCAGATGGAGGAGCCTTTCAAACGTTTCAGGAGAATATTTTTCCGTCCAACGATAAAGAACTTAACGACCGTAGCCTGTTTGTATTACCAAATGCTAAGTTCCCCGATCGTAAGTTTTTTTTCTTCTATCTGTCTGTCTGTCTGTCTTGAATTAAGATTTTTTTGAAATGAAATCTTGAATTAATGGAATGCCATTTTTATTTCAAGACATCGCTAATAATAACATATCGTGTAGAATCATTAATTTTCGTTGACATTAAGTTTCGTTGATTACGTACCTAAGGGACTTTCGTGGGTACATTTATTCGTGGGTCTAGAAAACGTGAGGTCTAGAGAAGAGATGAATTTTCGTGGGAATTAATATTCGTGGATAAAATCCAACACGAAATCGACGAAAATTAGTGTCCCATGAAAATTAATGGTTTCATAGTATACATAAGTTAAAAAAAAAACAGTTAAACAAACGTAAGAACTAACTACAGCTTCAGCTCCAGCGGACGCAGTAATGCCTCAGTCAAAAGCCAGTAGACGAGATTCTATGTTGAGCGACGATTCTGGGCTTCAAGATGACAGACCGGATAACCCGATACAGTGTTCAAGTGGGTTGTATCTCGAGGAACCAGAAACGAAAAACCTTGACAGTGTCTTGAACGACTGTAAGCCATCATCTTGTATCACATCGGAAAATGCTGTAAGCAAGACTGGTTTTATTTCCAACTCTCTATAATAGTTTCATTCTTTCTAACAAACTTTAGTCACCTACAAATGTTGTTTAACCCTTTCCCTCATAGAGGAAACCATGAAAAGACCTATGCGAACAACATAAAACCAGATCAGCCTGCAAGTAACTCGCAGGCTGATCAGGTTTTATGCTGTTCGCTGCTCCTCAGTGGTCTGGAATTGAGGATTTTGCAATTAAATTTGGTAAGGTTTAACTGTGGTTTTCTGCAGATCAGGCTTTATGTGGTACCTATTGAGTGCGTCAAAATGAGTCTATATGAGGGAAAGGGTTAAAATGTAATTTTATTGCTATGTTAAAAAGGGGCATGTTTTATTTAGAATGTACTGCACTGTACAGCAGCAGAAGTTACCAGTAATAAATAAGTAGATGCTTTTACTTTATATAAATAATTTTAATTTAAATAAATAAGATATTATGTTTTTATGTTATACCCTAATCTACGATTAATTTAAAGAAATTTTAAAATTTGCAATGTTATTTCAACCAATTCGTCACTACATCAGTAAAAAAATAAACACTATAAAGTAACACACGTATTTCTATAGTATACATACCATGTGACATAGATTTATTTATTGTTTTGTTTGTGGTACATGTCTATGTAAACCATGTTTTGTTTGTTTACATGAACATCCGTATTACATATATTATCAATCGCTGTATTTTTTTTTCAGATTGGGACTGTCCACTTGACTGTGTTCGGGATTCCTTTCAACACAAAAATTGCAAGCGTCCTCAGCGCAGGTTTACTGTCCATGGCCTGTGTCGTCATAATTGTGATCAATATCGATGAAAGATGTATGCGTTTTTCCTGCTGCACCTTTCTTTTATTTGTCATTTATACCCCCTTCACATACACGGATTTTCTTACGAGTCCTTACGGATTGCCAACTCGTAGTCAATCGCAAGCATTCGAAAATAGCTCGTTGGTATCCGTTAATAACTCGTCACAACTCGTAGACAATCGTGAGGATCAGTGAGAAGAGAGGCAAATTTTTTGACATGTCAAAAATTTTCTTGCGATTGTTCACGGATTACATTTTCCGTAAAGAACTCGTAAATAACTTGTAACAATCCGTAAGTATCGTAAACCGGTCGCAACAACAAGTAACCCTCAGTAAACTACTCGCAAGAATCCGTAAATGTCTCGTTAACAATTTGTTTTACGATTTGTTACGGTTAGTTTACGATTTGTTTACGGATTATTACGAAATGAGTACGATTTCATTCACGTCGTGCTACAATAGTTTTACGGATTGTTAAGAGTTATTACGAGCACTTTACGTATAGTTACGAGTACTTTACGAATACATACGTATACTTTACGATTTAGGACAGGTATAGAAGCTGCAAAATCGAACAGTTCCTTTCAGTTGTTATCAAGACGTCAAAGAAGTCAGATCTCTAATATAGTATACAAAATCTACAAGCATGGCTCCAAAGAAGAAGGCAGTCAACATATGCCATGTTGTCTTGCTGGAAGTCAGTTGTCGAATGATGATACATAGAGAATTGCACATTTTTTTGCAAAAAACATAAGGACTCGTAAACACTCGTAACTAACTCGCAACTATTCGTAACAACACGTTAACAGGTCGTAATTTACACGTAAAAGCGTAGATGAAACGTAGCATTCCGTAATATACTCGTAACAATCCATAAAAAGCCCGTAAAATGTCGTAACTTGCTCGTATTTATAAATTTGCCGTAAATACATCGTAATAACTCGTAATAAACCGTAAATGGCTCGTAATTACTCGTAACCACTCTTAAACCAAAAGGCCAAATTTTAAAAATTTATGTGAAGGTAGCATTAACCCAAAAATTGGGGTGTAGGCACCACCTGACCATGTTCGTATGTCTGTCTGTCTGTCTGTCTTGTCTACTCTTGTGTCCGGGTTATATGACGATACAAGCTCATTAATTGCTTATAACCAAAGGGTATTCGTGATATGATCAAATATCATTTGATGAAGGTCAAGTAACAGATTATGTTAATTTTAAATTTGTGCCCTTCACATAACCTCGTAATCCCTTAGCATTAGAATAACATGCTTTGCACAGAGGTTTATTGAATGGTATTTAAGCAAAAACTGCAAAATGCTTCCTGACAATGACAGTGTGTTTGGTGGCTATGCCATTATGCTTTGTGACCATGTCATTGTGCTAAGTGACAATGTCATTTTGCTTTGTTACAACGGTATTGTCTTTGATGACAGTGTCACTGTGTTTCGTGACCATTCTACTCTATAACAATGTTTTTAGCAATCTATCCAACATTTACCTAACGCTAATCCGCAAGCACCATGCCATTAAATATCACAAATCACCAACCGTCATGCAACAACGCATGATGTTAACCACATAAATCTTATTTCTTGCAACATATGTCTTTGTGAACGACCCTTCTTAAAACCAAAGCGCCGATAGCGCCGAAAAAACATTGATTTTAATGTTTGTTTATTTATTGGATTAAAGTCCTGCGACAGTATTTCAGTCATTTGGAGACTATGTCTGCTTGAGACAGATATAGTGCTGCCACACTTTAGTATCATGCATGATACCACACCCAGTCACATTGTCCCAACACCGGGCCAGCCACTCCTAGAACTACCCTTATATACTGAGCGCCACTAAAGGAAGCTATACTAGTACCATTTTTTACGACTTTGGAATGTAGCGACCGGGGATCGAACCCACGATCTCCAGATTCCGGGGATATGTTTCTAATGTAATGATGTCGCATTTATTTCGTATACTACTATTTCCAGTAAATTAAATAAACGGGTAACAAATTTTCAAGCAATGCCTATAAACTCAAAGTTAATTACCTTCATTGACTTGCGTAAGTAAGGTCGTTCAAACACAAAATTTGTTTTAATTTATTTTATTACAGTTTATTTAGTACGTTATCTCGAGCATGAATCATAACAAATGTCAAATCAGTTTCGACATTCATAATGCAGCCGTATTTAGATTAACATAAAATTTAACAACACTAAGTGAAAAGTTGGAACTATATCTTAAAATGAGGAACCTCTAAGTGTCAAAGTGTAGCCCCGAACTGTTGTCCGATGCAGAAATAGAACACAGTCGCAAAAAACACTGTCACTGTCCAAATTTTTTTTAAAAAATGCGAGTGGTAATATTTCAACATAGATTTCATTTAATACATATATTGATTTAATTTGTACATTACTATGCGTAAGTATTAACGTATACGTAAGTATTAACTTTTGTTAATTCATTGGATATGAGTTCGCGCCAACAGTATTACAGTCATTTGGAGACTATGTCTACTTGATAATGATATAGTGCTGCCACATTGCAGTATCACACTGTAGACATGTGACATTATACCACACCCAGTCACACTATCCTGACAACGGGCAAACCAGTCTTGGAACTATCCTTATATGCTGGACACCAAGCACGGGAGCTATACAAGTACATCTTTTTATAAAACTCACGACTTCCCGATTCCGTGGCTAACGCTCTAACCATCGGCTTCGGGACAGTAAATATAAAGGTTACTAGGTACATGTAAACAGTACTTACTACAGGGGGCGGGTCATCATTTATTATGTATTACATAAGGGGAATAAGGGAGCCTCTATTGGAATTCGAACCACATACCTTTCCAGTACAAGCCGTTTGCTTAACCAATTGAGCTGTAATTAAACAGGGTTCCTTGCAACGCTGTTCTATGGTAGTTTACCTTTCTGCATCGCACAACGTTTCGGTCTATATTTAGACATCTATACTTATTTACTACGCAGAGATAAATTTTATTTTCTGTCTTATCACTAAATGGTATAATATTGAATAATAAAAGTGTGTTGTTTTAGATTTGCTTCCACATTTTCATATAATCCTATAAACTGTAGGCAAGAGATAAAGGGAGAGTAAGAGTGGTGATATGCTTATTGTTAGCAGTCCATTTAGACAAATGATGTCTTCATCTCTTCTTTTAAGGATCGTGTTCAAGCTGGTTTAAAACAATGGGTTTATTGTCATCGCGTGAAAGTTTGATCCTCGTTTAACAAATTTTCTTTAATAAGCCAAAAAAAAAAAAAAATAATAATACATCATCACATTAAAAACCCTGTTGTCTCAACCCTATCAGCGCTTTGAGTTTTAGGCTCTGTGGCTTAGCTAGCCAGTGAGACTGTTTGCAATAAGACGGTTTGAAATGAAGCAGTCAATAAGCGGTGAGCGACATCAGCCAGCATGGCGGCGATGCTTTGATTTCATAAAGCATGGTATCCTTATAACCAAGAACAATGGAAAGCAAAGAAGCACATTATCATGAAGCAGAATGTCAATGTCACTACACATAACGCTCAAAAAGAGCACACGGACATCACCAAGCACAATGACATCGTCATCAAATATAATGACTTCATCACCAAGCATAATGACATCGTCATCAAACATAATGACTTCATCACCAAGCATAATGACATCGTCATCAAACATAATGACTTCATCACCAAGCATAATGACATCGTCATCAAACATAATGACTTCATCACCAAGCATAATGACATCGTCATCAAACATAATGACTTCATCACCAAGCATAATGACATCGTCATCAAACATAATGACTTCATCACCAAGCACAATGACATCGTCATCAAACATAATGACTTCATCACCAAGCATAAAGACATCGTCATCAAACATAATGACTTCATCACCAAGCATGATGTAATTTTGGCTTAAATACCATTCCAAAGAGGTAACTTATGTAGTGTCAAGACATAGACACATGGTCAACTTCACAAACATTGCAAATTCATTGTCCTTATATTTTATCAATCCTATATATTTGTTTATTCTTGTAAAAGATAAATTGTCAATAGCTTGAGATTCTCTTGTCTTACAAGCATTGTAAAGGTATATTTTCTATGTTGTCTTTGTATTCCAAACTTGTTGGAATTTCTACATGTTATGCATATTTGTGCAGAGATATTTAGTTCTTTTAATTAATTTTCAATGCGACCTCCAAATATATACAATAGCGCGTGTCCATTATTAAGAATATCGACATATTCCATTTATATATAGTGTTTACAAGAACACGTGTCTTATTGTCTTTTTTTTTTCAGTGGATGTTGACTTGTTCGAAAAAATGATGAAATCTATTGCAGCGATGGGCAATCAATGCACTGTCATATTTGTTGGTATAGCTGGCATCACCGTAAGTTATTATTAAACTATTTAAGACTAGATTAAAATTGACTATTTGAGTTTACCGTCGCTTCGACAGTATTTCAGTCATATAGCGACGTTCAGCTAATCACAGGTGGAGGAAGACCCCGAATGCACGGAGGCATCCGGGTAAAACCACCGACCTACCGCAAGCCACTGGAAGGCTTCCTCACATGAAATCCGAATGACCCTGCCGTGATTCGAAACCACGCGATGAGGGGCTGAGTGAGTGTTAAAGTCAGCGACCTTACCCTCTCGGCCACGGAGGCCCCTAATCCTATTTAAAACATAATTTTAAACAGCAAAGTCCGAATAATAAGACAACCATCTGGGCCGCGGTCAAAATACCTTTGCACTCAGACGTCATATTGTTATCATTTACCATTCTTTGATACAAAAGATTCCGGAGATAGACGAGGGAACACGATCGACGTAATCTGATTATCAAGATAAAATGCATAATATCTGGCGGACAATATGTCCAGAAAATAGTAGGTTGAACAGCGCTTGTACTGAGGTGATATCCATTTAGGATTTTCTCGGTTTTTCACGATCTTGTAAATAACAGAATGGGATTGGTTCAGTGTTATTTAAAATGAAATATATGTGGAATATCAATTATATCATATTTCAAATCTATCTCAAAGGAAGATAATCTCTCTTCCCTCTATACCCCCCCCCCCTCTCTCTCTCTCTCTCTCTCTCTCTCTCTTTATGTGCTTATGTGCATTCTATGTCTGCTATTAATCAATCACTCTTGCCTTTAAGGGAAAACAATGCGGAGAAACAGATAAATATCAGTTGATCAAACCGTTAAATGATTTTGGAGAACTCATTTCACAGTTTAATAAACTGATTTTGATCACTCATACACTCCTTATATGAGAAAAATGTATTGCTAAGAACATGGTTAATCTTTTGATTTATTTCAAACTAAATGAGAAATTACCCTCGAAAATAAAATAATATAATTGATAAGTACAGGATTCGGATATATCTTCAAATTTATTTTATGGGAGAAGGGTCGAAACTAACGTTGATATAAATATTGAATAAAATCTTTTACAACTAAATAAATCGGTTTGGTTGTTTTATCCAGTATTTCCAGTTTTAATTAATCAATGATTTATCACAATTTTAATCATCAGATGTATATAGCATTTGTCATACGGTATTCAATATAGGTCTCAGTGTACTCATATGTCCTTTACTATAGCGAGAGACACAGTCACAGGCGGATCAGAAGAAAAGGTTAATCGACTATGTGGAAACAATCCGGAGTAAATACTGTGATATTATATCACATATTGATATAGAAGAAAACATATTTTTCATCTCAGAAATATTTCAAAACCAGATATATGAACTTAGATCAAAATTGGTCGAACTGAATCAGAGAAATATTGCATCAAAACCAAAAGAAATGAGGGAACGTGAAATCTCTAGGCTTAACGACTTGCTTGCAGATGTCGAAGAAACATACCAGAAAGGACCTAAGATCACAGAGGCTGTGAAAATATATGAAGATATATCGAAGAATTGCGATGACGGAAACAAACTTAAAAAATCTGAAATACCACGTGCGTGTATAGACGTACTGGAAATGTTGAGTCTCATCATTAAGGTTGATAAAGATACATTTGCAATGCCTTGCCAGTGTGAAGGAGATGGGGAAGTGTTTAGTTTTCCATCCCCGCCTATGGAGTTCTGTTCTACTCCTGTGTTAAGGTTCACGTTAAACGACATTTTTGTTCCGGAAGTTCTGCTGAACAAACTTATTGCATCATTGTTACAGACAGGCTGGATCCTGGCTGAGCAAGGGTCAAAATTAAAACTCTTCAAAACGGGTTCAGTTTTCAAATACAACGATGAAAAGCAAAATACAATATATATTTGTTTAAAGGTTGACAACAAGCACCTCTATGTCATGATTTTGATTTATGGCAAAACAAAGAAAGTGAATTCCTCCACCTGTGACAATGTTAGAGGAGTAATTGAAGAGATATTACGAAACAATTGCGATGTTGGTCATCCTGATGGAATTACATGCCAGATTGAGTGTATCAAAGAGCCCCGTGCCCTTACAGGAAAAACTGGATGGCTGGAAGTTAGTGAATTGAAGGCGAACAAAGAAAAAAAGGATTTCCTTTGCCATTCTCATGATGAAGCACATCCCCATAGTGTTCACCCTCGAGTTATTCTAGAGCAGTGGTTTACCAATGAGGTAAAGTACTTGAAGTGTTTATCTTAATTATATTTTAAGAATATATGTATGTAACGAACCGACAATCGTATAAAGCTTTGTTTATACATTAAGAAGAAACAATATGGTTTGGAAATTTGTTGAGTATATCACTATCTAAAGTTATCTAGAATATTATATTTTAAATATGAATGCGATGTGATTCTAAGACATTAGTTGTTGTTGTTGTATTGGGGTTTACCGTCGCTGCGATAGTATTTCAATCATATAGCGACGTTCAGCTAATTACAGGTGGAGGAAGACCCCGAGTACACAGAGGTACCCGGGTAGAACCACCGACCTACCGCAAGCCAGCTGGAAGGCTTCCTCACATGAAAAATCCAAAATCCCTACCGGGATTCGAACCCACAGCGGTGAGGGGCTAAGAGATTTGTAGTCCACGACTGTAACAGCTCGGCCACGGCGGCCCCTAAGACATTAGTGAATGTTACAAATTTATAAATATTTAGAGAGATTATTTAAAATTATTTACAGGTTTCATGCGCCAATAGCACATGTAAGTCTGAAATATTTATTATTTTTAAATTATAACCACATTTCCAACTTACGTTCTTTTTTTTTCGTACAGTCATTTGGAAAGCCGTGACTGTTTTATATATAGATAATGTATATTGTTGATTTATAAACACAATATATTAAATGACAACGTGCTTATATAGAATCGTTACATCTACACATTAAGTCGTTTTTATGAAATATATTGGGCCCACCTGACTTTATATGCAGTACATTGTCCATATACTTAGTGACTATGTCCTTACAAGAACATAGAGAGTCAAACTGACATTTGCGTCCATAAATATATTTGTTGTAACACATATTCATTCCGTAGGTATACTTTAATTGACTTGGTTTTATATAAAGTCAAGTGATACATATATCGTTATTTAAAGTCAAATGGTACACAATTGATTGACAATGCCTTTTTGAAATATATAGTGCCAACGTGATCACGGAGTCTTCCTTTTAACTTAGAACCATAAACATATAATTAAATAATTGGTAAATAATTGCTGTTGCAACTCTATATAAGGGCATTTCCACTCAATATATTTACACTTTCACTTTATATTAAGTCAGGTGGACACAATATGTCGCAAAAAGTTCACAATTATAGTTGTAACGACTCTATTTAAGGACAAAGTCCCTAAATATATGGACATTTTCACATTTTAATATCACCTAAATAACCTATTGTGTAGCTGTAACGATTCTGTAAAGCACGTTGTCACTCAATATATTGTGGTTTTGATTTAACAGTATACTTATCTATACATAAGACAACTATATATCTAGTTAATATCGAAGGTTATCTTTCCGTCCCCACGACTTTGCAATTTAGATAAACACGTTTATATGATAGAGCAGATATACACGTAGTGCTTAGGCAAAAAAAATAGTTCCTTTTCTGGTCTCCCGACCGACCCTCTTTTTTATCGACCGACCCTAAAGTTTTATTTACCTTTCCGCATTTAAAAATATATTTCCCTTTTTTTACCTTTCGTTTCATGTAAAAAAGATAAATAAATAAAATCCCGACCTACCGACTCTCTTTTTATTTGCTGGAGACCAGAAACGGAACTTGTTTTGGCCTTAGTCATAGTCTTAATTTAGTTATGTAAATCACTAAAACTTTTTTCTTAATTGGTCAGATTTACCCCTTCGGCACAACACATTTGCATGTCTGTTTCATAAAGTTCGAAGTCGGAGTCCTGTCTGCAATCAGCCACTCAGAGACAAGCAACTACCCCTAATCGCCAGATGTATTGGTAATGGATTCGAGTTGTTTTGTATTTCTGAAGGTATCAGTCATGTAATGGTTGATATGATCAAGAGCGACAATAAGTTGGTCATAGATCAAACGCACGAATTGCTGAAACTATGGAAAAACATGGATGAACCAGACAGAACATTGGCTAATCTGAAAAAGAACATTAAGCAATTTGGGAACGTAAATGTAGACTGGGATATGTTTAATAAAATATAGACGAACATATTTTATTGACTATATTTTTAGAGACTTTTCAGTCTTCCTTTGTTTTTCTTCTCATTTTACTCCTCTGTAAGTGGTATTAACTCTTGGTAAATACAGTGGTGTATTTTGGTTACTTCAATAAAAGTAAATAAAAGATGACACAGATATATATATAAAGTCAATTATCTTAACACCAATCATCGTTAGAGACCCTCTTCCCTAGATTTTTAAATCCCTTTCTCTGTTTAATGACAAATGGGATGCTAAATCTCTGACGTTGGACATTCCAGAAAACATTTCTATGATTACTGGATGCCGCTTGATAGCGAAATATGTTTAGAATATGTAAAAATATGTAAAACCCACATACGGACTTTGAATTCTCGGATTCCAAAGAACACTATCATGTCCACCTGAATACCAACAGTATTCTATTTTGAGTATGAAGCTTTCACACATAATGGACAGACCTAAGCGCAAATTGGCAAGCCAAATTTGCAAAGGTATATAATTATGATTTGTAGCATTCTAGGAGGTTCGTGTAAGGACACACTGGTGGTATTAGCTAAAATAGGGAAACGAGGAACAATTTAAAAAGCATAAGTTTGTGTGTATCATATATTAATGTATAAATTTTATCACAGCATTATTTCATCTTTAGTCGTGTAAGTAATTATTTAGGGAAGAGATGGTGAAAAAGACGTAGAGAAATTGAAAGAACCGGACCCTTCTGTCTGAAGTAATCATGAGAGCTTTTATCTATTTAGCTAGATATTTTTAGACTGATTACTGCCAGTCTGTCTATTCTTCAGACTGAGCGTTTGATTAAAATTCATGAACAAAAAGACACATATTTTGAGCATACGCCATTAGATTTGTTATCCACTATTATGAGGGCATGTTTTTATAAGTAAATGGCAACCGCAGGTATATCAAAGAGTTTCCTGAGTAATACTTATTTCCTACCCCTACTGTTTAGAGCACAAACAATTTCTTTCCATTTTTTCTTCTAATCAAGTTTCTTGAATTGTCTCTTTTTTTTCATTGTTTATTTGGTCTGAAGAAGTTTATGGGTATATAGCAATTTGGAGTATTGAAATTTCATATTTCTTTCTTTTTTAATGTAATATTAATACTGAATTTCAATCTCATATTTGCTGGGATTTTTTCATAGATATATATTATATATTCTCAGTAATAAGCCATATTCATGTGTACAAAAAAATTTTTTTAAAATAATGATTATTATTATTAAAATAATTTCTTAACCTAAAATTATTGTCCAATTTATGTTTACATCAGGAGAAATATAATTCCATTTTAACTTATGAATAGGTACAGCATAATTATCAGTTAAAATAGTGTATACTTTTTTAAGGAAAGATTTTTATTTGATTATAGGTATAATTCCGTTATGCATGAAACGTTTTATTTCAGTAACGAGTTTATGATATTGTAAAAAAAAAAAAATTATTTTCAAGTTCCTCCCGATTTATAAAGGTATATACTATTACATTCTTAACAAATAATGTCTGTCTGACATACAATTATATTTGTAAATAAGATATTTCTTAAACGGTTGTATAATATGGGCAAACTTAAGAAATCTGCGAAGTATTGTTATGTATGGGAAGGAAAATCTAGAATTAAATAAGTCACATATGTAAAATACTCGTATGAATATACTGAATTGTTATAAATTGCCTTATGAATTGATGTTTTAAAGGCTTATGCAATATTTAATAAAATATTTTATTCGAAGTAGTGAAGATTTCTTTTTAAAATAAACTGTCTGATGCTTTAGTTATTTTAAATTTTCTTTTGCGTAATAATACATACAGAATATTTTGGATTTCCCGCAAACTTCACTTGACTTGATAATTGTTTACATAGTTAACTGATACAATGTATCATATACATATACTACATGTATTCAGACGATACAGGATCGAGATCAAAATTGTGACCTATGATTATTGTTTCTGTCTTTAAATATATATATTTTTAAACCAGGATGATTAATAAGAAGTTTGTTTAAGCTTTGATATACAACGTTTCATTTTAATGTCAACGAGGATTGACAAAAATTCGCTCAACTTTATGAAAAATCTCCACTTTTGAAATTTAACGCATTAAAACGATATCTGCGTAAACTTGTACAAAACGGCCGGTAACTCCAATATATTCAAGAAACAAAACCTTGTCACGGGAGTTTACGGAAATGCGTCCGCCAATGCCATTATCGGAAAGGCTCGCTAGCAATTAATTATGCATACAGTACCGTAAATTCGCGGATCAAAAGGTCACAGACTGATACTAAAAGTCTGATCAACAGTCTGACAGCTACAAATGGAAATTCCATGTAAGGGAGAAATGTCGAAATATAGAAAAGACATATTGAGGCCCGTAGGGAAGAGATGCATATTTCTATGAAAAAATGGATAATTTTAGGCGTTTTTACACTTTTCCCCTTTGTATAAATATTTAAAATCACGTAATATGCATAAGAAATTGGGGGCTCTCATGTTTTCCTTTCTTGAAGTAATGGACAAGAACCAAGAAACAAGAGGAACTGGAAAACTGCATGGTTACCTTATGTAAACAAGCGTTTCTAATGTTAGTCCCCTAAAGCTAAATGTAAATGGTCGAGAAAAACGTGCAGCCTGTTTGTTGCAGCAATAATATTCATGACGTTCCGAGCGTTTCCGAATGCGTTTGGATTGTTTCCGGCTATATTAAGTAATTTCCGTGTGTATTCGCCAGCAGTTAATAAGTCGGCGGTTTTTAAGAATTTCATATGTTCATAAAACTTTGTCTGTTTCAATCTTTCGACTGTTCTGGAAATATAAATGCTACAAGTTATATTTTCACACAGTGTTTCAACTTACAACTTCCTGTCAATATTGCTAGAGATAAATGTTGGACAGAATGCATATTTAATGACTATGCATTGTTTCCTTCGAGTAAAACTTAGAAAACAATAACATTTATCTCTTTCATGCAAAACTGTTTCAAATATAATGCCATCATTGAGTTTTAGAAAATTATATTCCTGTTTGTTTGTTGTTGTTTTTTCTTTCCCTTTTTAAAAATTTTATTTTGTATGTCGAGGGCTGAGAGCGAAACTAGGCTAAGTGCCTATTTATATCTCACTCCTCGATTTGTATTTCGCTATTTTAGTGACTAAAAGTATTCCTTAGTTGTGGCTCCAGGCGCAGTGTTCTTGGTGTAGTGAATGAAACCGGGAAACAATCCAACGGCTTTAATTGATATTTGAAAGTCGTTTTGTCACGTGCTGTGATCGGATTGTGTGAACTCTTATGAAATTCGTGAGATTGGTATAAGAAGATTGTATGATAGATTTAACTTTTATTTGATACTTGATTAACGGTTAAAGTTATTTTGATCAAGCATTTTTTTGTTCATGTGATAATTAGTACATAAAACTGTATCAAACGATATTATACCTTGCTTCAGGACATGCAAAAGAAAATGACTTATTTATTACAAAAGGCAATATATATATAAGAAAATGCCCTTTCTCATTTCTCGTAATACAAAGATTTTGCATTTAAATTAAATGGAAAAAAATAATATAAGTTGTATCCCAAGTGATATGTTACAATGTTTTATTTTCAATAATATTGATTTTAATATATATTCTTAGTTGTTTGTTTTTTATGTTACTGAGATTTTTGTTTCTGTTACTTTATTGCAATTGTTAAAATTTTTTTTTTTTTTAGATTTTTTTATATTTAATATTTTATCAAAATTACTATGAGTGTTTGAAAATTACTCATTAAATCCTGTTTGACGATTCCTGGGTAAAGTATGTTAAATCAACTATGTGTATTAATTTTAGCTTCTAGCGTTTGATTTGCAGTGAAAAATGCCAATTATGCCAAAGATGTGAATGACTGACAATTAAATTATAAATCAAGTGAAGAACGTTTACATTTCAAGAATGAGACCAGTACTTTTAAAATACCAAGTAATATAAATTTTTATGAAAAAAGGAAACATTTTGGACTGAAATAAAATTAATCAAAATGACAAGAGGAATAAGATTTAAAAAGATTTTTGTATGGCCAGATTCTACTTATTATTGTAGAG
>CM037782.1:72855240-72905240 GCA_021229015.1 Solen grandis
TTCATACTTTATCTTCTCGGTATGGTGGCATATTTCTGTCAGCCACTTATCCCGAAACATTGTCACATATTCAGTTATTATCTGGCAAGTAGAAAAAAATTCAAGCTATCCACTTAGTCATCTTAATAGGACGAAACTGTCTGTTAGTGCCCACTACTGCCAATCACATATTCACTTATTATGGTGCATACTTCTGCCAGCCACTTATCCACTTAGCTATGTCAAACTTTTCTAAAAAATTGTCACATATTCAGTTATTATCAAGCAAGTAGAAAATTTTCAAGTTATCCACTTAAGTATCTTAACAGGACTAAACTGTCTATTAGTGCCCACTACTGCCAATCACATATTCACTTAGGTTAACTGGATATCATGCTTTTTTTCCAGATAATTATGTGAAAAAGTGCCTGTTATCCACATAATTTAACTGAATAAGACGAAAAAAGGCGAGATATCCAGTTATCATAAGTGAGTATATGGCTGGCAGTAGTGGGCACTAACAGGCAGTTTTGTCCTGTTATGATACCTAAGAGGATAACACGAAGGTTTTCTACTTGCCAGATACTAACTGATTATGTGACAATTTTTCAGAAAAGTTTCAACATAGCTAAGTGGATAAGTGGCTGGCAGAAATATGCCACCATATTAAATGGATATCATGCTTTTTTTTTTTTTAAAGATAATTATGAGAAAAAAATATGCTTGTTATCCACATAATTTAACTATCTTGAAAAAAGGCGAGATATCCAGTTATTTTAAGTGAATATATGGCTGGCAGTAGTGGGTACTGACAGGCAGTTTTGTCATGTTAAGATACCTAAGAGGATAACTTGAAAATTTGCTACTTGCCAGATAATAACTGAGATTGTGACAATTTTTTCAGAAAGTTTCGACATAGCTAAATGGATAAGTGGCTGGAAAGAAATACGCCACCATATCTTGGTGTTTAATTCCTAACCTTGAAGACTCACTAAAGATTAAGAACGCAGGAGAAGATACTTTATCTTTATGAACTTTAAGACGTTCCCAAATAACGTGTTTATTTACCTAAAGTACATGCTTACAATTTATGTACGCCTAGGTCATCCCTAAATAGCATCGCCATTGCCCACAGTTTAAATAGTTTTATTTTCTTATTCCCGCCTTGGGCGAATGTCGAGGGTCCAGTTCCGTTATATTCAAAAGTTAGGGTAGTTCCACACTTGACGATTAAATTAGATAAACTATAACAAGCTTGAATTCCAGCAACAATACTTAGCGCTAAGTTAGAGCTACTTAAATTCTTAAAAATGTTAAGAACGCATTTCATTTTGTGTGTGTGTGTGTGTGTTTTGATAGTTCGATATAAGTAGTTACCTGACTAGCTAGCAATATGTGTATAAAATGAAATAGTTACTAGGTAATAACTGTATATTTTATCAGCGAAACATGAATGGCGATAACCGCTCCCGTGTATTTAAATATTACTTAGTGCTAATTTTATTGGTGGAAAGTTAGCTCGCTATCAAAATAATATGACCATGTGGTTCTGGCAGCATGTCTACGGTGTAAAACCACAGTGTGACAATACTATATATCTGGCTCAAATAACATAACCATGATTGAAATACAGATGGTGGGGCGTAAAACCAAACAAACATGTTCTCCTGTAACTGCTGTAAATGACAACATAGTCCACACATGTGTATGTCAGCATCTATGAGAAAGAAAAGATACAGCGCTGATATATATATATATATATATATATATATATATATATATATATATATATATATATATAATTTTCTATTCATATTTGGTCCGAAACTCGATTTTCAATAGCCTTAACAGGTCAAAATAGTGTCCTCCCTCTGAGTGCAAAAAACTGCATTTTTCAGTTGAACATTTTATTAAATCTATGAAAGGATAGAAGCAAAAACAATAAATATAAAAGAAGAAAACAACAACTGTTGCATCTATCGATGAATTGATACTATAAATAAATAAACTACAAAGTCAACAACATCGTAAACACATCTTCCCTCACATTGATTTGGTAACACATGACAGCAGAGGGAGGATGTCCGTGTGACGTCATGTTTGTCGCCACGGGCACGAAATCTCATTGGCTGGAACAGTCTCCGCGCGTGTAAATGTTTACATACCGATCCCGGTTAGTAGGTGAAAAACTTTAACACGACTTCCACATATTAACTGGAAAAAACTGGGAACTTTTATTGCATGTACATGAACATGAAGGTAAATATAAGACAGTTTCCTGAATTTGCATTTTTCATTGGATATACAACACGATATCTAAAGCATGATTTAGTTCGTAGTGTTATTATTACATTGTTATAGTTAAAACCAAAAGCGTCTGTCTTTCTCCTGTTTTTGTCTCAAGCCCCATATATTCCGAAAATAACCTTATTGCAGCCCGGTACTCATAAATGCACAAAACGACAAAATATCATAATAAAATCACCAGAGAGGCGTCCGAAAGTCCGGGGAGTGACACCATTTCTCTTTCAGATTTAATTTTTCAGTCCATGGCAGGCGTTCAGGTCGCCGCCCCAATGCCTAGAAATACGCAGTGCGCATGAAAACGCATAATTCAGCCTTAAAAAGACCATGTGTAGTGCATTTGCTGAGAATTTATAATTGCCAGTCCGTGGTCACAGTTTTCATCGTATGCTTTAAACCAACCTTCCCAGCTACATGTCTAATTGAAATTTGTCAAATTACATGTTTTATGCATTCCGCCTGAGGATTTCTATTCAGTGACACGAAAACTGCACTTAGGAAAGGTCGTGTTTAAGACCTCCCATACACAAAGTACTGGTCCAACCCATGAATCCTCGAGAAGCGACTTAACAGTAATTGGTTTGAATTAAAAGTTATTTTGGTTTTGCTTATCGTGCAAACGTGTAATAATTTAGTTTTGACATCTTACATACTCTTAAAACGGTACCCCACGTTTCAAGTAACCCTGTAGGACACCATGCATGACAATATTAAAGAACCTTTAGAACAGATATAAATATTCAAAGACGAGTTGTGTCCAAAATAATAAAGTCGTAAAAAGTGGCACTGGTATAGCCCCCTTGCCTGGCGCTCAGCATAAATATAAGGTGTAAGCAGGTGTCAGGATAACATGACTGGGTGCCACAGATCTATGGCGTAATACTACAGTGTGGCAGCTCTAAATCTGTTTCATATGGACATCGTCTCCACATGAATGAAATACTATCGATGGGATGTTAAACCTAATAAACAAAACAAAACAAAAACGTAAAAAATATGTACACTTAAATGTAACTTAATCATTTTCAATATAAAAAAGCGTGCATTTAAATAATGTTCTGATTGTGGTTTATATCACGTTTATATCACGTTTTGTATTTGTATTCATACACGGTACACATTTATACTTACACTGGTATACACTACTGATTTAAAATTATCTGGTCAAATCTACATACAGATCAATATGCACTTTCACGTTGGCGATTGTTACGTTCTCTCTACGTTTACGGTGTCATAAAGGGGACAAGAAGGATGCGCGCGTATATAGATTTGCCTTTGTCCGTCCGTCTGTCCGTCCCGAAACTTTGTGACACGCATAACTCCGAAAGTATTTGTACAACAGACTTGAAACTCTGTGGATATAATATTCAGGACATGAACTTGTGCAACTGGGCATTTTCATATTTTTTTTTTAATATGTGTGTGATGCATGTAACTCTGAAAGTATTTGTACTACAGACTTGTAACTTAATGGATATATTATTCAGGACATGAACTTGTGCAGCACCTGGGTATTTTCATCGAACCATCATTGAAGTTGACAGAGTTATGGGATTTTATTTTATGCTTCCGACGTAACTCTGAAAGTATTTGTGCTACAGACTTCAAATTTCATGGATATATTACTCAGGACATGACTTGCGCAACTGGGTGTTGGCCTTTGTTTTTGGAAAATGCGACGGATGGGGGCATGTCTGTCCTCTGGAAAAAATTCTAGTTTTATCTTATACTTATCCCTCTCGACTTTATCTGAAATGAAGCAATATCTAAATAAGATTTAAACTTTAAACAGATTATGTCGAGTATATTATTCAGTTAATAGCTCATCATAAATGTATGGAAGATACGGGAAGCAGAAATAAGAACATTATTTTATATCTGATTATTTATAACTTGAATTGTCAGATTACATTTGATAAAAAATAATGTAACAAAAGCTGTAGGAGCAATATTGATAAAGTAGTAGAAATAGAACTGCATAAACATGTATTGAAAAAAAGCATATACATAAAAATTTGCAAGATAAGTATCACATATATTGCTCTTCGGTGCGTTTACTAGTTTTTTCCTAAATATAATTTTCTGATTTTAACATTAAAAAAAATTAAAAAAAAAAAATGCTCGTTTTTATGATATGTTGATGTTTCCATGGTAACAATTTTAAACCATTACTCGTATATAGCTAAAATATATACATGTCTGGATAATGAGTGAAATTGAAAAAAAGAAACGTGTATACGATAACAGATTATTCTTGATAGTTCAGTCTGATTAAATGGTCTCAATAACTTTGTACAAAAATATATACAACATATTTATTGAAGAGAGAGAGAGAGAGAGAGAGAGAAATGCCTTCATTTTTAAACAGTTTTTATTTTACGGGAAGTCCCTCAATAAATTGTTTTTCCTCTTTTCTTTCACGTATTCCTTTAAGATTACTTGATAAAAACAATGAAACAATGTTTAAGTAACCGAGTTCCCTTTGAAGCTATTGATCTGTTTCTACGGCAATAGTGACAGGATGCGTTCTCTACTTCTTTAGGAGCTGAACGATAATGATTTATTGACTTCAGTTTTAACGATATGTTCCAATGATGAATCTTGTAGATTCCCTATATTAGCGAAACAATTCTTTAAGCGTAGTAGCACTGACATTGTGACAACTTACATCCGAAACTTGCGAGTAACCGAAAAACGTTACACTTTACTTCCGGAGACTAAAAAGAAACGTTTCATGTCCAAAATATAGCGATGTTTAACTGAAGTAAACAACATTTTTTTTAATATAACTTTCAAATGCCTCATAACAACCAACAAAACAATGCATTATAAGTTAAAGCTGGTGAGCGTTTGTGTTAAACGGAACAACCTTAAGTTTGCGGTGTTTAGAATAGTCTCCCTTCAAGGAATTCGATAATATAAAAAGTTTGTAAAATGTTTCAAAACCCCGGCCACACCGACGATATCGAACCGTTGAAGTGCCGAAAAGATAAACTAGAAGAAAATGACATCATTTCAAATTGGTCATATTGTGTTTTCTGTGTAAATGTACATAAAAAATCTAATCCCTTTCTTCGATTTTCGAAGAAGAAAACTTCCAAGTCAGTGTCGTTGTCAAGCGTTCCGTGTGTGGGAGTGCCCCTTGTGACATATTTGGGGTTCTGACGTCATACTGGCGTCAATTTTTCCCGTTCAGTTTCTGCAACTCCAACGTGACGTCATTAACGTCTGAGCCTTCTGTCGGGTTTCTTTTCATGTATTCGTCCAGAATGGCAGCGATTTTGTTGTGTTTGAACCTCTTAGCGTCGTCGTACGGAGTAAACCCCCATCTACAACAGTTTAATTTTTGACATATGTTATCAAAATTGCTAAACAATTTAAAATTTTGCTTTTGAAAATTTTTTTAAAAACTTACAATAGTTTTTCACAACCCTTACATAATGAGGGTGAAAGCGAAATAAGGCTAAGTGTTTATATATTTATATGCACTTAGCCTAGTTTCGCTCTCATTTTTCGACATGCATCTAAAGTTGTTTGAAAGTAGCCATTTATTGTGGCATGCCTCTTGAAATGAATTCATATATTTTATTACAAATAAAGGAAAATCTAAGAGAAGTAACACAGAATTACAAAATAAACGCTTTTAGTGAGAATTATGCGGGTTCCATTCAAAAAGCAAGAGGCATTATCAAACCGATATAGTATTAATTTGTTTCAGAAGGTCATTAAAGTATTGTTGACGTAATTGTGATATTAGAAAATATGCATATTTTAAAATTCTTATCGCAATAAAATATTTATATAAAATCAACTAAACCAGAAATTACCTGTCCTTCACGAAAGGAGTCACGCCACATTTATCTAGCAGGAAGCGCAGGATGGCCTCGTGCCCTTCAGCCGCCGCCAGGTGGAGTGCCGTTCGGCCGTCATAGTCACTCAGACTCATGTCCATACCAAGCAGGGCGTACCTGGGACGTTACCATAGAAACGTCAACTTAATCATTTACACAGTAGCAGACGACACTAAGATGGACAGTATGACAGATATACAGAAACACATTACGGTAAATAATGTTCCAGATATTGGTCCTCTGAAAATATGTCAGAGTCATCCTGAACGTTTTTCCATAAATTCTTTCTTCTTTGATATGCATCATTTAATATAAAGTAGAAATCTGTTAAAACCTAGAAGAGGATATGAATGGGTTTGAAAATACCCATAATGATACAAAATCATAATGTGCATGAACCTGCGCATGGCTGTGACGTCACCGTTATATGCACTAAACAGCAGGTTGACAACGTCTTGAGCACGTGACTCTAGTGCTCTGCCCCGCGGGTCGTGTTTGGTTGACGTGTGCTTCAGGTTGTCATAATTGTGAAAGTTGAAATTCTCCACTAGCTCCTGAACACCATAGGGAAACAAAGCCAAGTGGTAAAGCGTTTGTTATTTTGTCTCGGCAAATTAAAGCGATATCTGACTATATAATATGAATACTTAGTAGATTTATACAACATAATATCTGGATTTATATTATATAATATCCGGGTTTATATAACACAGTATGTGGATATGCGAATGATTTAACGAAACCATTTTACGATATGAACTTACATTTATACATTGTACTGTATTGACGTAATATTTGTCGCTATTTTGTAGAACTTTAATACTTGTTTGGTTTTTATTTATTTATTTTTTTGTAAATTTAATTGTCTGTAAAACATAATTTGTTTGTCTACACAAGAATTATCAATACGAGAAAATTCAAGCTTATATAAGTATATAAAATATACAAACCAATATACATGAAATGACGTTTAACAATCGCAGCTAATCAGAAAGCCATTTTGTCTTTTTAAATCATTAACAAGTGATTTGTACACGAGAGTTCAACATGCACTTAGTATTACTAAATTTTGACTGGAGAAAATATGTCCCTATGTCAGTCATCTTTGTATGGCTATCTCATGCCCTATTTGTACATGACTATATCATTTCCTACTTTACGGAATTACAGCTGTCTAATGCCATATTTGTACATGATTGTCTCATGTCCTATTTTTATATGGCTACCTCATGCCTTATTTGTACATGGCTAGCTCATACCTATGTATATGGCTACCTCATGCCTTATTTGTATATGGTATCTTATGTCTTTATGGCTTTCTCATGTCGTATTTGTACATGATTCATGCTCTATTTGTATAGGGCTATCTCATGCCCTTTTGGTACAGGTTATCCCATGCCCTTTTTGTACATTGCTATCTCATGCCCCCCCCCCCTCACACACACACCCCTGTGCTCACCTCACAGAAGTGTACTCCCTTGCTGCTGTTTCCCCACTGGTCCAGGGGCGGGGACCAGGTGAAGATGCCCATCAAGTTAGGGATGACCAGCAGTACTCCTCCGGCCACGCCCGACTTAGCTGGCAGCCCCACCTGCAGAAGAACACACACAAGAAGCGTGGGATGAAAATGAACTGACGTGGTTACTCTGGTAAAATCCAGTGTATTCAATACTCAGTACAAGATATCTATTACAAATACATCGTGAAGTTTAAATAATGTTAATGCATGTATTACACTGAGCATAATGGACATCTCCGCCTACGAATGCTTCTGTGCTTTGATTTTTTTTTAAATAACAGGCCTTTGCCTATAATGATAAAGGAACAGAAAGATACTAGCCTTGAAAGCAAACTGTCCGGAGTAATCGTACATGCCACAGGAGTGCATGAGTGACAGCGTGTTTCGGACTGCGTCTGAGCTGAGCACCTTGTCCCCAGTGGTTGGACAGACGCCACCGTTGGCCAGTGTGGCCGCCATTACGCTGGCAGATTCTGCTGTTACTTCAATGGAGCACAGCTAGAGACGGTAACAAAAGAAATCCATGGGGTTAGTCAAGATTTAATGTTGGTATATTATTATGATTGAACTTCTGAGATGTCGACTAGGAGACTACACTCAGTTGTCCTGACACAGGGCCAGTCAGTTCTGAAAATATCATTGTATGAAGAGCGCGAAACCGGTAAAATATACCAGTACCATGTTTACGACTGTCGCGGCCAGAAATAGGACCTACAACCTCCCGGTTTCAGGGCAAAGGCGTTCTCTCTATATCATATAACCACTTGGTGTCCGGGACATGTACTTGCAATTTTGAAACACACTGGCAAATTAGTTTATACTCAGCAAAAAATACTATAAAAGCTATCAATATTTATACAAGCCTTACATTTCATGGCATACTGTACCTGAAAGTAAAACTCTAACGTCTCCACAAGTTCTGCCTCCTCGGGAAAGCACTGAAATACAAAGAGGGTCAGGTGTAACTAGGCTCATCTTCACATGTAACCACATGTGTTCGAGTTACACACGATTAGTTTAATGACTGTATCCTCTTTAAGGTAATTCATCCATCGTCAAATTATAATCATGGTCCTTCATATGCGTGTACAGATGCAAGCATCGTTATGGGATCTTTTGCTCAAAGTCTATAAAGGCTTGCACTTATTATAAAAGTCTTTAAAATGAAAAAAAGTGATATTTAACTAATTTTGCTTGCACAGATCAAGCAATTAAAAGCTAAATACTAAAACTAAATTATAAAATAAATAATCGGAACTCTTCATACACTATCGTATTGCATATCGAAAGGTCGAAAAAAAATGTTTTCAGGACTCCTACCTTATTTTCCCTCATATAGTAGCCGAGAGCGAAGTTCCTGTCAGCCGTAGCTCTTTCAGACAGATACCTGTGTTTGAAAATAAACCCTTCCTTGAAAAAATATGACAAAATAAATCAAATATCTGCAAATGACAAACAAAATTGATTTAGAAAATGATGAATTACTCCCCAATCTTAATTATGTATTTTAAAAAATAAAAATAAAAGATTTTCGGCTCAATTTGTAATGAAAATACTCAAATGATTTATTACAATTACCATAACCTATAGAAACACTTAAAATTGGGATTTTTTAATAAAAAAAAAGTAAAAATCACACGTGAACTGGACATTAACAAATAACTAGAAAAAATAATATGCTTGTGCGTAAAACCCCGAATACTAAAGGTTTCCCGTAGCGGGTGGGAGTGTCCGCCTCGGTCACGGGATTTGACAGAGTCCAGTGTATACATGTATATCGTGCCGGATTAGACGCACGGAATCAGTTTTGCCTGTATTTGTCTTAAAAGGGAAACATGTATATACGGGCAGACGAACTCTTGTCCACTTTTGGCCAAGATAATGCGACTGATCTCCACATATTAGGCTTAGATGTAAAGTAATTACCAGTGTCTTACATTTTATAATCAATCAATCAATTTTATTGGCAAAATCGGCATTGTGCCTTTGGCCATAATGTGTCAAAGATATGACCATTTGCGTTCATCATTAAAACGCTTAGCAAAAGAGTGTCAGCAACAAATTACTGTACTGTTTAAAATAAAATTGTTATTAATACTTGTATAATAATCAGTTATACGTTTTGAATAAGAACAATATTCTACATATATGTACAATATGCTATGTTTAATATTGGTTTTGCATAATCTTATTAATATTAGTTTTAAAGACAAACAAGAGGAAGATAGTCCTTCAATTGAAACTATCATTCTGTTATTATATAATTTCTGATTAAAAAAATGAAATAAATAAAATAAATAAATAAATAAAAAGTAAAAAAATATTTCCATAGCAACAACAACAACAAATAATAACATTACACAGAATTGTTGAAGGCCACGTGTTCCTGTCCCGCCAATCGCTTCAGCTGCTCCATGGCCTGAAAATATAAAATGACACTGAATTAAGGTAATCCATCAGTCACTAAATTGGGATAATGGTCCATCAAGTGATCGTGGGGATTTTATAGTTAATGCAAGTTTTTATAGACTTTGAGCACAAGATCCTATAACTCCAATTCAAAGGACGCTTGAATCTGAAATGAAGTTTTTTTCAAGCATTTGAAAGACCATGACTGTAATTTATTGATGTATATAGATAACCTTAATTGGAGCTCTTAAAAACTCCTAATCATACGCTTGGTATATCAGATGATAAATATATAAAAATTAATATTCATCACTAAGAATGCTTATCTTCTGCAACATTCTCATATACTTTCCTTGAACCGGAGAACCGTACGCTAATGGTTTATACACGCCATATGCAATTTGCAATTTTAGGATTAAACTGTACCTAATTGTATTTTGATTATAACTGTATTTCCAATTTGTTTCGAGATGTTCATTAATAGTTTATGTAGTATTACCAATCTTTGTCTCACTTTAAAATGAGACGTCTTTCAGCATATATTATCGTGATAAACTAAATCAGCAATTACTAATACAACACTAATGTATTACTGGCATTAGAACCGAACCCCATCCCCATTTTCTCGCATATTGCATATAAATATATGTAATACATGTTTATGAGATACAGACGAAATGTTATAAAAGGGCAGTGAATTTAAGGTGATCCATCTATCATTAAATTGATATCATGGTCCATCAAGTGATCATGGAAATTATAAATTAAATACAAGCCTTTATAGACTTTGAGCAAAGGAGCCTATAACTCCAAGTCATTGGATGCTTGTATCTGCACCAGTGTCTGATTAAGCGTTGGAAGCACTTTGATTATAATTTTATAATGGATGGATTACCTTAACCTTAAAACGAACTGCATGCATATGTATGTGTGGTAATGTATTTATTGACACAAGTGGTATCCTATGTCTTACATTATTACCTGGTACAAAGAACGTAAATCTGGCTCGTCCTCTTTCGGGGTCTACAAAGAAAATGATATCCCCTTTGTTTTAAGATTTTTGACCTTTGATATATGTTGTTCTTACACTTACATAACTTGTGAGTTTATCGGTCCTGTTGGCAGAGTAATTAGTGTATCCGCCCGGAATTGGAAGGTCGTTGGTTTGATTTCCATCTGAGACATACCAAAGTGGTAGTTCCAGGACTGGTTAGAATGGTGTCAAGGAAATGTGACTGGGTGTGATATCATGCCACTTGTCTACGGCGTGATATCACAGTGTGGCAGCTCTATTTTAGTCTCATGATGACAAACACCCTAAAATTATTGAAATTCTAACGGTTTTCAATTTTTAGGAAAAATTTACCATTTATACTGGATGTAAGAATTAGGTCTGTGCATGTTTTTAAAAATATTTCCTCACAAACGAGGCAAATGACATATATAACTTAAAGCAGCTCGTAATTTTATATTATCCCTCGTTAATGTTTGTGAAGTTTGATTCCTGACAAATAATCGGCAATGGTCGATCACATTTTACGAGAAAAAGCTATTTTCGAAAAAGGTGCTTGCACTATCACGTGACACGTTCCGCAACATGGCGTCTTCATCAGTTCAGCGTAGCGATTTCGTAAGTTTAGCTAATGAAGATAGTGCATGAGCAAGGAGTAAATATGATCGGCCAAGTGGCGGCAAATAAAAATTAAAAAATCTAAAATTTGGTTTTATAATTCTAGATGTAGCTTCAGTTCCGTCTGTGACGGTATTGTCTCCTTTTGCCTGTGATGGGGAAACCACATTATATTTTATTACAATCACGGATGGTTGCATTGTGTTACCATGCGTCTGTAGATGAATAGTGCTAGATGTATACACACATTTAGTCAAAACTCAAATTCTTAGTCAATGACCATCTGTGAACCATCTGCTTTAAGGAATAATTATTTGTAAATCTACAATTTGTTTTCATTTGTCTGTCATTATTGATTGAAGAACTGTAAACACTGAAATTAAAACATATGGATGGCGAGTGCAAAATCAAGCTTTGAAAGAAGATCGACAAAGATGGGGAAACATGAACACTCTACATTATATTTATTTACTTACGTAATCAAACCTGTCAGCAATGACCAAGCCTTTCTTCAGCAAAGAGGCGATGACGATGGCGCCCGCGTTGATCAATGGGTTATGGGGCTTGTCTATACAAACAACACCGTATCATTAATACATATTTCACTAGGATTATCCATCCATCATTAAATTATAATCATGGTTCTTCAAATATTTAAAATGACTTCAGTGCAGATGCAAACTTCCAATGACTTTGAGTTAGAAAAAAAATTACTCTTAATCTATAAAGGCTTGCATTTACAATAAAATTTCCACAATCACTTCATGGTCCATGGTCACAATTAAGCGATGGATGAATTACCTTAACTGTGTTATCTTGTGGAAATCTTTTAATATTATTAAAACACCCCAAACAGCTCGTTCATGTTTAACATGAAAATACTAGAAATACTAGTGTCCAAGTTTCGAATATTATAACTATTTTGAAATAATTAATTATGTAATATCGTGAATATCAGTGTTTGTCATGTTTAAAAAGTTAGCGGCTATTTGTAGACATGATTTAAGTTATTAAATAAATACATGTATTTCATGTGTGAATACTTTCTTTGATCAAATCAATATAATACGGGTAATTTTTTATCATATTGTGTCAACTTCTTTTCTTTAGTAATTTAACCTACAACAAGAAGGGTTACGAACAAAAGGCTTCTAGGACATAAGCCCATTGCTATAATTTTTGGCAAGTCAGAGAAAAGCCTGCTTGTGAAACAAGAGTGTTCTCTGGAATACATGTGTCACCTGCTGAAGCGTGACGGAAAAAATGTGACGGACAGACAGACGGACAAACAGACGACTGGACGGACAGACATGTGACAGAAAAGTGATTCCTATGTGTCACCTCTGCGAGGTGAACGAAACATTGAAAATTATAAATTCAGACCAACCTTCACATTTTTCGGCGTAAGTTGTATAAAATGGATTTTACTGACTTTACATTACTTTCAGTTTTATTTATTTAGAAAAATGATTTAAATTCAACCAGTGTAGCAAGGAAAACAACAAAATGTACATAGACGACCATCAATATATGATCATTACGTTGATAGTCCAGTGTTAGCTCGTTGAAGGATCTGCCGCTGGGTTCTTGCCCCACGAACTTGTGAACCACTTCCGGTGACAGGTCATTCAGGGTCAAGGCGTAGTTGAGCGGTTTCACCACCGACTGGAGGCAGAACGGCACGTTGGTGTGCCCGAGGTCGTACCTGTGTCGTACAAATACGTGGATAAATATCATGTTAATTTGACCGGTACAGGGTTTGTATGATCGAACCAGATTCTAACGAATCAGAGTTTCTTTTATACCTGATTTTGTTTTCTTCATTTTTTTTTATTCCATTTCAATTACATTTATCCTACAATATATCAAATTGTAAAAATAATAAATATATAGGTTCAAGATAAGGCAATTCCATGGAAAAATCAAATAATGCAAAACAAAATGATGATGATGTGTGCGTTTGTGTGTGTGTGTGTGTGTGTGTGTGCGTGCGTGTGTGTGTGTGTGTGTAATGCAATAATCAACTCCTCACCTCTGTCCATCCACGGTACATATGGACACGCCCCAGAAGTCAGGATCTACACGGGCCAGCTGCGGTATGTACTGGGCAGGCTGAAGAAACAAGAGATATTGAGATATACGTCACTGTAATCAACCAACATAATATGTAAAAAAAAACTCCTTTATTGTTCAACAGTAATGTATAAAATTATGAATGAGTGATTAAACCAGTTAGAGAAACATAAGTATTTCAAAACTGATTTGTGTCAAATATCTATGTTCTATACTTTTTGAATAAGTTAATTTAGTCTAAGAATTGAAATTGTTCCTTTCCAACTGCTTCTAATAAAATTAGTTCGTATGCAAAATTTCTTCAGTGCATATTGACCACATTACAAATGGATTATTAGAACAAAATTTACATTTTCAGCCAATGAAATCACTGAACGGGTCCCGTTAAAAGCTGCACTTAATCATTCAGACTTAATAGAAATCACGTGACATTATAGTGCGCTTATATGTGTCGTCCCACAAAGACTAGTGTGTAGTTTAGGTAGCAGTTCATAAAACCAAATTTGGAAACGTATACTTGTGTATGTAAGAGATGGAAATAAACAGCAATAAATAAATTAATAAATTAATATATTTATATATAAATAAAATATATTTTATACCTTTTAGAATAGAAATCCTCAAACATGTAAACATATTTAAAAATCGCATTTCATAATGGTTTAAATGATCAATTCATTTTTTTTCCATAATATTTCTAAAGTAAAACTTCAATTAGTTTCTGGCAAACTTAACTGTAAGGTCTTGTGTTGAAATGTTCATCGGTTGATATAGGGAACTGTTTACCTAATCGAGTCATCGAAACCATAATCGAAAATGAAATCCAGATCACCAACACATTATTTTCATAAGACGCGGAAAACGATATTGAAATAGACATGCTAACATCAAATTTACACAGAGAGAATGTCACATGACACGCATATGTAGGTTATATCGAACATAAAGTGAAATCTTAATGGTTCAGAAGGAGCTCGCTCGCTTTGCTCAGCTCCTTCTTAATCATTAAAATTTCACGTAATATGTTATTAACTATATATAATATGTTATATATTATCTAGTATTAAGTATAACAATTTTCAGACATACCATAAACATCGTCAACGTATTCTGGGAAAATATCCTAAGATATGTAAGCATAAGTGGAACTTTTGCTATTAATAGATCAGTATTGAATACTGCAGAAGTAAAATGGCGTATAGAACATCACAGGCTTACCAGTCCGTCCTTGACCCCCTTGCAGGACTCGTAGATCTTGTCAATGATGTCCGTGAAAGGTTGGAACTCCGGGATGACGAATTGGTTCTTCAACGCCTTAGAGATGACTACAATGTTGTCTGACACGCAGCTACACGTGTCAAAACACGATCACGTCAGTAACGCCAGGAAAAGGATGCAATGAAATGAAACTCATAAGGCGCGATGCGAAGTATTTTCATGTATTTATCAGTTTTCTCATATGTAATAGTTTTACCCGTTTACATCCTAGCTAAAAGTTCTTGTTGTAAAAAGGCAAATATCCCCCCAACTTACATATGCACAGCCATCATTATGCAAATTATCAAACACTTGCAATTCGTTAATAGAATTGATACACTATCTTAATGCCTGAAAAGTAGTGTTTTTTCTAAGTTTGTTTATTTTTATGCTATGATTTATGCTATGATTTTTTTAAGTATTTGAAAACCCCCGGAAAACTGTAAATTCCTGTCATATTGCTAAAATCATTTGATCTACGATATCCTTATCACAGTAAGGTATGTTCTTTTATTTATTGATTTCTGCTCCTTTTTTAGCTACTCAAGCTCCATTATGCATCTGTTGTTAAGTTATGGAGAGAGGGTTAATTAGTTCAAATTTTTGAAACGTCTTTATAAGTCTTAAACACTATTATAATACACACTGAAACGTAGGGTGTATATATATTTGTATACCTTGAATCTAACTACTAAGTTTCACCTGTTTGTGTTTTCGATTATTTGAATTTTATATGCTGTTGTTGCTCCGTATGTTGTTTGTTTGTGTGTATGTGTGTTTATTTATTTTATTATTATATTCGATACACTGATTAATCAATTGATTAAAATCATTCAGCAAGAAAAAAAAACTATTTTGAGAATATGTGAGATCCCTCGGTCCGTTGCTTATACCGAAGTAAAATGGTTCATTGTTCTTCAAAGTCGGATATTTTTTTCGTGATAGACTTGGATCCACCATGCATCTGAATTGTATCAACAGTATGAATGTTAAAAGAAAATCACGTGGTATACCGGACCTTTGCGTATTTTGTGTAGTCAGGGGAAGATAATGCTGTATCACATCAGAGGGATTATTATTAAGAGTAATAGTTCTTTGTTGGGACACCTGCTTGTATAATAGGACTTCTTTTAATCTGTTTCATCTTCGTAGATTACTACATGCCATTTATTTGTATTGCTCACAAAAGAGCAATGTGCTAATATAATTAATCTCAAAATTATTAAAATACTTTTTCTTATTGTTTGTGTCAGTTTATCGGTAAAACAATTATATGTGACATATGTTGACTGTTATTAAATAGTATACAGACTTTAAATAAATGTCGTATCTTGCATTCTTCAAATTCAGTTAAATTCCTCTTCTGCTGGGTCATATGTCGGTGATCAATATGGGTTTATACTCCGTCATTCCTATTTTCTGGACGGTATTCAGTATTGTATATATATATTACTGCTATTAAGTACTGTATATATATTAGTATGTCCAATTAAAATGGGTTTACACTTCCGTTAGCGCATGTGCAAATTGATATTGCAGTCGAATGTAAAGCTGTGATTGTAATAATTTTCAGTGACCTATATTTTTCTATCAAATTTTTTTTTTTTAAAAATAAGCTATTAGTCAGTAGATGTTTGTATTTTAATGATGTTTGTACATGTAGTTCATGACCTACTTATCGCTTCGATCGTAGCACATTTCACGTCTTCTGCATTGTGCTTGTAATTATATATAGTTGATCAATTATTACATGATGTGTGTGGGATAAGTTATATTTATTAAGTTTATCTTATAAATATGCAACCGCAATATAAAGAATGTTTGGTGCATTTAATGCAATAAATTAGTAAACTGTCGATCTGTGTAGTGCCGTTGAGATTCAGTTCTATAAATAACCTTATATGCCCCATAGGCTTACGGTAGTGGAGATAAGAGGGCTCGCTCAGTTGGCTTACGGTAGTGGAGGTAAGAGTGTCCGATCAGTATGACTAAGACCACAATTACCTGCCCTTGGTTACTGTATCCGGATGTGCCTACACAGAAAATAGTGACCCTATTTAATGCTGAATTAAGGTGCGTTTTTGACTGAAAGACATGCAATAAAGGATTACATTCTATAGAACAAAGTTAAAATAGTCATAAAATGCCCAATTTGGAGACCTTATTGCACAACAACCTTAAAAGTTGAGCATTACTGAGAGGGGAATTTTTGAGAAAATTGGTGTGAAATGGCGGACCGGTGCACTAAATTCATACGTATGTTATTTGGCCTTAAATAGGTAAAAAAGTAGGCGGGTGACCCCATGTTTAAAATGTACAGGATTATTTCTCTTGAATAGATCTATCTAATGAGGGTAAGTTTGGATGTCAATTTCCCTTACAGAAATTGTCGTTTGTATATATGCTTATATCGAATATATAGTAAAATTAATTGTGGTCTTAGTCCAGTATTTTTTTCCTGCAAGGGTCGAGCGTTTTATTTCAGTTTTCAATTCTTTTCGGAAGTTGCTAGGTTATACTTTGAATAGTAGGCCTATGTTTTAAATGCTAGTTTTTATACATTTTTTCTTTCGCATTGTATTTGCTTCCTTGTTAATTAAATCGTAGACCCTGCAGGACCCTGATATTCAGAAAAAAAAGAAAGAAAAAAGTTCAAGAAAAAAAATGGAAATCTTTTTATATAAATGATATATAGAGAGGTCAAATTTATTTATTTATTTTTCGAATAAATGTCAGGACTGTGTATAGGCAGATTAGATTATAAGGTCAAAACAGTAGAAAAGAGAAAGAGAGGGGGGACAGTATGCTTATTTTAAGCCGTTCATTAAAACATTTTGTTTTAACATTTTCTTGTTAATAGTGAATGTACTTTGGTTTTCTTCATATTAAAGCATCAGTTATGCGAATGTAACAATGTTTTGTATTGGGATTTCGGTGTTTTTGTAATTAAGTTTTCGAGTAACAGCGGAAATGACGTACTCAGAGAAAGTGTTCTTGTCCACCATGCCGCGCAGCTCATTCTCGTCATGCATCTGTCTTTCCCGGACCTGTCGGAACTTGTGCATCGTCTCCTTCAATCGATAGTCCGTCTGCCTCAGTCCCGTCTCCTCCAGCAGCTGTTGTTACCATAGCAACAGGATAAATATACAAGCAATTATAACATAAAGTCAAACCTGTCCTAAGCGGTCAGTCAAGGGAACAACAAGAAATAACCGTTTAACCCAGGTATCTGCTAAATGAAATTTACACAAAGAAATACAATCTTCAAGTTTGATGATATTAAAGCTAACCGCTAATACAGGTTCAACTTTCATAACAGAATCCATTATTCAGTTAATAGATGGAGAACAATCTTTAACATTTGATATTTAGCTAAAACACTGTAATTTATATATTTATTTAAAATTCGATATTTGATTTAGGAGTACTATATTTACTTGTCCCGATCAACGTTCATTGCCATGTAAGGTCTGCATTCCAACCAAAATCAAACGCTGACTTCTTAGCTCAGGTGACAGGTAGAGTACTCCATGTATCATAAAAACGTGTTTCTTGAATGATCAATCCACCATTAAATCTTAATCATGGTTCTTCGAATGCTAACGAAGACTTGCAAGTGAAGATGCAAACATACATTGGCTTGCAGTTATAGGCTGTTGTACTGTTAGTCTATAAAGGTTTGCACTTAATATAAAATTCCCACGATCACTTGATGGACCATGGTCACAATTTAATGATGGATAGATTACCTTACTTAAAAACGTATTGCTCTAAATAGGTAGCTGCCTAGTTCAGACGGTCGCTTAAACAGGTCATATGACTGAAACACCTTACGTTTTTGAACTTGTCGATGGAAACCAGCTGATTGTGATCACAAAGGAAGCTGAACAGTTTGTCCTCGAAGTCCTCCATTCCTGATGCCAGCAGCTCTCTGAAACATAGGTTCGTTATACTCGAAATATTGGGTATGTTTTTTTTATTTCATTGTAAGGATTTGATTCACAAACCCCACCCCTGAATCTAATATACAAATGTAGCTAGATTCTGTTCGATTACTCAAGTTTAGCCATGGTGGCGCATTGGCGAACATGACCAAGAAATATCTAGCTCAGCGTGACAAGTAATTATGCGATGTTTGTTGGGTTTTACATCCCACCGACAGTGTATCAGTCATTTGGAGACGATGTCTACTCAAGACAATATAGTGCTGCCACACTGCAGTATCACGCCTAAGACATGTGGCATGATACCACACCCAGTTACATTATCCTGACACCGGGCCAACCATTCATGGAACTACCCTTATATGCTGAACGCCAAACAAGGGAGCTAAACCAGTACCATTTTTAACGACTTTGGTATGTCGCGGCCTGGGATCGAACCCACAACCTCCCGCTCCCGAGACGGACGCTCTAACCACTAGGCCACCGGGGACGGTGCGAGGTCTTGCCAAATCAATGTATCACATTTAGTCTGAGACGGACAATCGAAAATACGTAGCGAGATTTCATCAGGCTATTAAAGTGAATTATAATTTCAAGTATTTAGAACGTGATGTCGTCTCATTAACACGTCCAGAGAAATGATTGGAATCAACCACCATACTAGCTTCTGAAAAAAAGGTTGCATAACCTCGCGAGACTCCGTCTATTTTCAGAGCTTAGAGATGCTCCTCTGACGACGCGAGCACCGTCAGTAATTTAGATATTTAAGGCGCATCACTGTCATGCTGAAACATTACAATAAAAGTTTTCACGACATTGTTCATGGAGAATGATCTCGCGATGCACGAAGCTCCGGTTAACAGAGGAGAAGGATAAACGATGTCACTCAACAAAACAATGGGTGATATGTTACCCAACTAAGCTAATTCCCAGAAGAAAAAAAAACGTCAGTGATTTACATCATGTTTAAAAGAGTATTTGCTTTCTTTGCCGTTTAAAATAAAATGAATTATGAATTTAATTGTCGTGTTTATGCACTAAAGAATGTTGGTTTTCACAGTGAAAAACAAAATAAAACGGCATCCGAGTGCAATTTTGGGCCGGATATGCAAATTCTTTAGGTGATAGTGTTATTTTCAAAATAGACGAGCCAATTAAATTTACATAATGATATAATAGTTGAAGAATTGCCTTCTTTTTACTATTTCTATTAGACAGTAAATATACACAACTCAGATATTGATATTACATCTGTTTACACCGTTGTCAGATAAGCTTCATCTGCATTGTTATAGAATATCATAAATTACACAATGTTTAGCCCTGCAGAAGGCGTTGATCATCTATCATGTTAAAGTGCAGAGAGTGAAAATACGCATCGGAATCTATCTGCATTCACCTCGTGTGTCACCGTAAGACATCGAAAATTCTTTTGTTGTTGTTCTCGTTGTTGTTTTTATTGCTTATAGATAAATTTTCAAAGACAAGAGTAGTCTTACAAGACGAAGTATTCTAAAAATATTTAAAAAAATATATAAGGGGGAAAAAGTAAAATGTAACTAATAATGCTTTGAAGCAAGATGTCCGAAGTTCAAGGTTTGCTTAAATATTCTTATTTTAAGGATGCATTTATTATATGTCAAAATAACAAAGTTCAATATATAATTTTGAGGCGGTTTAGTTTTATAGCGATTCTGCAGCCATAGAATTACGCCAGTACTAGATCTACCTGTTCACAAAAAAACGCCGAGCCGCTTCCTATATTTCAGCCAGAGAATTAAGTCAGTGCTACCTGTTCACAAAAACACGTCGTGACGCCACCTATATTTCTTATAAAAGCTAAATGGGTTCACATTATGACGCTTTGACCGACGTTGGGTAAACTTCCGGCTTCATTGTAAAAGTTGTTAAAAGTTTAAGAATTGATGTTTGTTGGCGGACGTTGTATTCGTACGCAAAAACTTTCACGGCGTTTGGAAATAAACGTTTCTGTAAGTTGAACTCCGTTTATAACGCTGAATTCTGCTTACGTTAAACTCCGTTGACAAAAATTGCGTATATTTTGTAAACGTTCCTGAACGCTGGATTAAGCTGGACAGAGTTTGCCTAAGTTAGACTCCACTCTTGACTCCACTCTTAAAAGTGAAGACGTATTTATTTGTGCTTTGTAATCAGTTTCTCCTCCGATTGACGCTGAAATGATTTGTGTTTGCAAAAGATCGCCTTCGCTTAAAGAAAATGAATCCTCCACTGGAAAACGCCACTAAGCGCTAGCACACACTATCAGATGACAAGAAACGTTCGTAAAAGTTGATGTGCGCTGGTTGTAAAACGTTCGTTGTACGACTGTAAAAAATATCTCTCGCGAACGTAATATTGCCGTCGTTTAAGCTCATGTCTCAGATTGTTCAAACACTGACCACGCTTTCTACAAAAGCTTAAAGCAAAGACCTAAATCCAAAGATAAGAAACTCATATAAACGTGAGAAGGAAATATCGTATACCCTCGGCGCCACCGCGATATTGTGAGAAAAGCCGATGCGCTTGTACTGAAGTAACTACTGCACGGAGTTGTGTTCCGACGCCATTCGAAAGCCTACGATGATCATCTACAGCATAAGGTGCACGTGAAGAACATGGTATATGGTTCTAAGACAACTTCAGCTGACTGTAACTGGTTGCATACGACGGATACATTAAGTAAAATAATGACTGTTTAAATCAAAGAGTAATCAATATAAGGTCTTAATGATTGATTAAGGACTGGAAGGGAAATATTTCAGAAGGAAATAGTTCAATTAATGAAAAAAGATAATCTTGGCTAATATTTCGGCAAATATTGCCTTTATGGTGAAAAAGTGAAAATAATGTTCCAGTGTTTATGTTTGTTCAGCCGCAAATTTTTTTAAAATGTATTTTTCTTCTTCATAAAGGCAATAATTTTGAAGGAAGTTACTTTATTTATTTACTAGTATTTAAATGGTTAGAGCGTCCGCCCTGGAATCGAAAAGTCGTGGGTTCGATCCCCGGCCGCGACATACCAAAGTCGTAAAAAACTGAGATCCCTTGCATGACGCTTATCATATAAAGGTAGTACCCAGTGTCAGAATAATGTGACTAGGTGTCTACGGCGTGATGCTGCAGTGTGACAGCACTGCATTTGTCTCAAGCATACATGGTCTCGAAATGACTTAAATACCGTCGGTGGGACGTTAGACCCAGCAATCAAACAAACTAGCATTTATTTATTTTAATGGGATTATTTTTTAGCAATGTTTTCGACGTTGTCATTATTAGCTGTTTACAAATTACTGTAATCATTAAGTACTTTACAGGTTTAACTATTATTTATTTCAGCCACGCTTTTACCCATGTGAGTAACGGTATTTTTTTTTCTATAGCAATGGTTATCTTTATATTTTGAACAAGCCCAACGTTCGAATGCTCCGCAAGGGTCTGATACCTTAGGGATCAAGGTCATTTGAAGAAGATCAGGGTACCTGGCTGGTAGAGCTTATCAAGGTGTATGCACCTGTAAAGTTTGAAGGCTGTAGGTGGAAGGATTTCCGTGTTATGGTCAAGGTTAAGTTTTGTGACAGACAGACGTCAAACAGACAGACAGACAGACCAAAGCAATATGCACCGATCTATCGATGCGGTGGCATAAAATAAATGTTAAAAGGACGAAAGGATAGGACAAAAAAACCACCACAGTAATTTTCTTAGTTACATATTATACAACCAGACAAAAATGACGATCCGTTGTATTGACCGGTGTTGTGCTATGCTTAGTAACACAGAACTAGATTTTCCGCGGAATCAGATCAGACATCAGTTTAAAAATAAAAACACCGATATTTTCTCTATAATCCATTGATGCGAAGATATATTTTCTTTTTTTCCCCTAAATGTTTGCACAAAAGTACATTAGACTACAGGAACGACATTATATAAATAAGATTATACAAGACGTCCCCTATGACGGTTTTAAGATACGTACATGTATTATAAGGTCCTGGGACTATAATGTATCACTTACGATTGAAGAGCATCCATATCTATATTACTAAAAGAACGAACTGATTTTTTTTGGTGTCGGATTTGTTCCGCCCTTACGAAACATCACTATGTATACAGTGTATCACGATTATTTGGTAACCATTCAGTAGTTTTTATTTGTGTTAGAAATAAAAAAAAAAAATGAAGTTTGCGAGAAATTATGGTGAACCCATCGAAATTGGATAAATCTAAAAATAGTAACATTTCTGCGAAACACCGTATAGTGGGGAGGGGGTCACGACTAGTTTCACAGTCACGTAACAAGAGTGTTACAAAGCAACGAACTTAACTACACGGGTCCTATTATTTATATTTGCAAATTATCTAATTTAACTTTCGAGTTCATGTTGTGTTGCGTTTATAATACGAACGCTCGGAAGGAAGACGCTGTTGTCCTAGCGTGCGTTCACGTATTCACACGTGAAAAGCGTGGTATATGGCCCCTGGCTAAGACAACATCATAGCCGTGTGCAGTATTAAGTGGGGGTCTTGCCTGATTGAATGTTAATATTGCAACACCAATAACCAAGCTCGAAATCCACCAACAATACTTAAGGCTAAGTAATACTTAAATTCTTAAACTAGGTAGACACACATTCCACCATTGCTATTATATGAAATATCCAAGTACACGTTTAAGTTGAAATGAATTATTACCGTAACAACTGACAATAATTAATAAGAAATGAAACATTTTGGTATTTTATTAGAGAAACAAAACTAATAACATTCACCCTTAAGTATTTAAGTTTTACTTAGCGCTAAGAATTGTTGGTGGAATTCGAACCTGTGTATTTCGTTCCCACCATAATTCTAAGATTTGTGATTTGTTATGTTTTTCTCAACTTGTTTGTCTCTCCTGGGGAATATGTAAATTATGCTATACAGGTCACAATAAAACTATTATTGTTTACAGCATTTTCATTAATTAGTCCAATCTGTATTATATTCCAATCCTGATACTATTTTCCCTCCCTTAATTGATTTTATTAGATTAATTTATCGCCATTTTATGCTTTCAAAAGCTGAACGATGGCAGTAAGCCTTACAACTCTTTCCCGGGAATCTGACAGTATTGAAACTTTAGGCTAAAACTACTGTCTGAGGTTCAAATCTCAGTCTGGTCATTTATTTTCTCTCTCTCTCTCTCTCTCTCTCTCTCTCTCTCTCTCTCATTATTTCTGCGTTGTTCAGATCAGATTTAGAAACAAGAAAGAAAACGTGTTAAAATTTGTTGTTATAGTTTGAGTTAAGGTACTGGCTACATTTACTGATTATTAATTTCTAAACGCCGTGGTTAAAGTTTTATTTTGTTTTTTACATATTTATTCAACGATAAAATACTGCAAATTTTTAAACAAGTCCCATAATTGTATTTGAAAATTAACAGTAGTACGACTTTACAGTATAAGTAAGTTTATAAAAATGAAGTTATAACAAATGTTTCTGTTCTTCTCGGTCGTTTTCTTGTAAAACATATAAAATTGTTAGGACAGATTAAGTCATTAATCACACATTTTCTTCTTCGAGGGATGTTCAAAAAGTTCATGGAAAAGTGTTCTCATTTCTTTATTTTAGATGGCAGATTTATGAGATTTAACTATAATGTAAACGGATATATTTTTATTTTAATGCACAAAATATTACACATCTATTTGTACACCTCTCATGGAATAAAATATGGTTTCCGTAGTAACGTCATTGGCGTCATCCCGGCCCAAATTTTGGTCGTTTTGAAGAAAGGGTTATCAAATTATATAACGTCTCAAATGTACATTTTTTACCTTACGCTCAAACTAAATATCAGTATTGCGCGAACATTTGCAATGTTTAAGACAGGTTTGACTCTCGTATACACATTCTATAAAAAAATAAAGTGCATTTGTGCACTTTTAATCCTTTTTGTTATTTGTAATATTTTTTTCGCCATGTAGCTGGACATAGCGGTTCAAAAAAATATCATAATTAATGTTACAGATGGAAAAAACACAAACACATCAAAACTTGTTTGTGTAATATTTCATACATTCGGAATGTAATATTGTCTATGTGAATCTTAATACCAAGCATTAGAGTACCAAAACCGTAAAAATGACTTTAAATCTTTTGAGAAAGAGATGTAAAAAAAGAACGGATTATTTTTATATAAATTGAAAGCTAAAAATTACAACTGTGCTAGAACTAGGTGTACGCAAATACCCCCAACAGATTTATAAAGTCGAACCTGTTTTAACGGCCACCTGTATTAAACGGTCAACCTGCATTTAGCGGTCTGTGTTGATATTACTAAACTAGCATTTTGTTACACGTTTAACTTTCTTTAGCGGCCACTTTTGTTAAACTTCACTTTCTCTTATTCCATTGATCGGCAGCTTAAGACAGGGTTGACTCTACATTTCCTACTCAGACCAGATCATCCATTTTTCACACTACATTAAACTGATGAATAAACTTTCTGAAAATGTAAGGATTTACTTCACCGTTTTCTTTCTTAACTTTTCTGGATGTTTGCCAAAACTACATTAAACTATGAAATATGAGTTTTTCGGCCATTGTAATTTGACTAAAATACAGAAATAATATACGAAAAAAATATATTCTATTAACTTCAATTCAGAAGTACGTGAGATTTCTAAAAAGAAAATGCATTGGTCGATGTCTAAATGACTTTATTTAATTACTTTAATATCTGGGAACAATATTTTTATCATTCATACATTGAATTTAAAGAATTTAAAACAACCCGAAAAACGAATTAAATATATGCGTTATCGATATTGAATAATAAAGCTATAATAAACTAATGATGAGGTTATTTGGGATATATAATCACAGATAAATGTGAGAACAGTATACTTACTCCATATTGTCTTTCCAGTTTTGCAGGCTCGAGGAAGACCTCATTAGATTTGGAGTTTGGTTCGCCATATTCCTGTCAGTAGTCAGACCACAACTATACAAATACACTGGTCTCTTCAAGCAAAACACAACTATCTGGACAACCTCGAAGGTAATATATGTATTCGATGAATCCGCAACATCGAGCGATGTATATCCGGGCTTCAGTGACCGAGTTTCTCTCCAGACTTGTAAACGATTTAGTATCGCGGGAACAGATGCTGTAATTTAAGACTTCAAATGGTAAGCGATGCGGGTTCACCACAATACCCGGTTTCGACATGCGGTATCATCTAATAATTTGCAGTTTATGTTTGTATATATCTTATTGTGGTATTCACATTTTTAGTTCACAGATAGTCATACAATCGGTTATTTGCATAACTTTATGTCAACTTTCGGTGTTTCCCTCTCTTGAGTTTTGCAGTATAAGCTATAAATGTGGACCCCATAGCTCAAGGTCACGGCTACCGCGGATCAGTTGAGACTAGTATGTTTTTTTTACAGGTTTAATAAGCCAATGTCCTCTGTAATTAAATACGAACTATTTTAATATGGCAATTTGCCGTAGTTCAGATGATTACGTCGTGTGTGCGCATTAGCGTTTAAGTACGCATCCTTTGGTCGTATATGTTCAGATCTAAAAATCTCATTTTAGGATTTGTGTATTTCTACTGTTGAGAACTACATTCCGATTTCGTAAATACATTAATCTTGTTTATTGGATTATTGGGTTTAAACGTTTCGTTGACAGTATTTCAGTCATTTGGAGACTATGTCTACATGAGACGGATATATTGTGCGGTCACACTGCAGCATCACGTCGTAGACATGTGGCATGATACCACACCCAGTCACATTATCCTGACACCGGGCCAGCTAGTCCCGGAACTACCCTTGTATGCTGAGTGTATGACAGTATTATTTTTACGACTTTCGTATATCGTGACCGTGGATAGAACCCACGACCATGCGTTTCCGATGCAGACGCTCTAACCACTCAGCCACAGAGACAGTTTATATTAAAATAGCAGTACGTACATCAAATGATGGTAGTATATTTATCAATCATTGCCACTCATTTGACTCAGCCAGACATAATTGGAGTCAAACATTGTTGTACGAGTAATAGCCAGAATAACGGATTTTAAAGCAGCTCGTTCACAGACGGTCAGTGACTAAGAAATTTATTTATGACTTACTGCGTGTTTTACACCTATCAGTACCCATTTACAGATGCATGCTCATCCAATGTAAAATTCCGTGATTGTATTGGTGGTTTCTCCATCACAAGCAATTACGTTACGAACGGCATTGAACCTACATTTAGAATCATAAAACCTATATTTAGAAGTTATTATTTCGTGTGCCGTCATATGACTGATCACATTCAATCTTCACGCATGCGCTCATTTCCCAGGCTGAACTTATGAATTCGCTACCCGACAAGGTTGCGGAAAGTGTCATATGGAACGGCAAAAACCTGCTTCGGGGATATCGTATTCTATATCTGACCGACTATTCCGAAGTGGGCGTTTACGAAAAGAGCGTAATAGTGCAATTACGGTTGCCGAGTTAATTTGTCAGGAAACAAAAACTTTACCAACGTTACCGAGGGATGGATTTTTTCATTTGCACCGACAGATATACAATCATGTTATACCTACCTTTTTTTTCTGACGAACGTGTTCAACGTTTTAAAGTTCTCTTTATATCGACATTATGTGCTAATAATCCAACAATATGTTTATTCTACTCGAGATATACGCTGAAACACGAATAATTAGTCACAGTTTTTGTCGCCGAGATCTCGCTGGTCATTGAAACAGACATTGTGAAAACCCTTGTCGACCAATAAAAGAATGTTCATTATTAAGATTTCAGTCTAAAATGAACATTAAGTGAAAAATCATAATCTTTAATACATTTTAGCAGATTCAGATTAGTGTAATACATACATAAACTAAAGTAAAGAATACGGTGAAATCCATCTGCCTGGGTCAAATCAAAGCGTTGCAGGACTGATGTTTTTACTGCGTTGAGAATCGCTACTGAAAAATGTCGAGTAAAATGATATGTCGACAATGGGACTTGCCAAAGAATGCATTTTTATTTCATTTTGTTTAAATGCGCGAAAATAAGAAATCGTAAATTAGAAGGCCAAAATAACGCAAACTGGCAGCGATACTGCGAAATACGGTTACTCTATATCAAAAAAGAACTTAAAGGATCAACCAGACCAAACTGTCTATAAATTCACAATGATCCCGGTCGGAAAGCTTATCTTTCTATTATAAACAGACACTTCTTTTGTGTTGAATATCCAATTGCACAAATTTCCGAAGACGAGGGTGTTGTTTTTCACCGTGTCTTGCTGATATTGCTATCTATTTCATCTACCGTAATTTTTGTATAAATATGTTAATACTTTTAAAATTTTATTGTGCCTTGTAATGCTGATGTGGTGCACTAAGACAGCCGACCTTGGTGACGCTGTAATTCCTGACACAACCCACTGCTTCCCGTACCGCAACAGGAACACCTTAATAAGTCTAGGCCGTAAGAAGTTTCTCCCGACTGACCCGTATGGTATGCCGGCACTGTCTTCAGTAGTTATCTAGTTTTATCACAACTTTTTTTTGCAATTACATAGTGTACCAAGATGGAAACGTATTTTTATTCTGCGCGATTATCATTATATTATAACAAACACGGCCCGGCCCGGAATCGAACCCGGTCCGCCGGCGTGATAGCCCAATGCTCTAAATACTGACACCCTTAATCATATCATGTACATGTTTTATGATATTATGTACCCAATATGATGATGTGCTTTTGATCTTATATTTTGACATACTTTATTAGATCAGGTAGTTTTATCTTTATATCATGTAGGCAACTTATTATATTATGTGCATTCTTTATTATATGATGTACATCATTCATCATATTATGTGCATTCTTTATTATATGATGTACATCATTCATCATATTATGTGCATTCTTTATTATATAAAGTCATAACAAAAAATAAACATAACAGTCAACTAGCTGAGATCTTAAGACGGTGCCGGCGTTCCATAGACTCGCCTACAATTTTTTATTCATAATCCCATGATTTTGTACTTTTAATTGCAAGAAAATGTTAAAGCTTTATTTCTGAAATCAAAGGTAGAACAATTATCTAATTATATAACAGAAGTAAAAAGAATAAACAAATTGTTAATCAACGCAAAGATAAACCAAAACGAATGGGACACATATACGTGACATCATATAACCTTACAGATATTCCGATATTTTTCCTTATTTCAGGGTTAAATATCTTCACTGATATAGCGGTCATTTAATATATTATATGTAAATTTTTAGTATTGTAAGTAAATATAAAACAAGACATGTATAAATTTCACACAAACGCGTAAAGCATATGTTCCATATGAAATATATAAATAAATATATATAAATATCCATATGTTTGATAAACAGTTTACATACTTGATGTAATTCTAAAGTCACTTTTTTAAATAATTGTTGATATAAAACAATTTTATCTCTGCATATCAGTACATACCAATTATACATTTACACTGTGTTAATGGTGGCCCCTGTGTCCTACACAGTTGTTTGTTTCTTAGTTGTTTTTAGCGTCCCGACGACATTATTTCAGTCATTTGGAGACTATGATTTCTCGGGACAGATATAGTGCCACACTTTAGTATCACACCAGACATATGGCATGATACCACACCCAGTCACGTTATCCTGGTACCGGGTAAAACAGTCCTAGAACTTCCTTTTAATACTAAACGCTAATCAAGAGAGCTATACCAGTACCATTTTTCATGACATTGATATGTCGCGTCCAGTGGTCGGACCCACGACCTCCCGCTCCCGGTCTTTATAGCTGATTTACCACGATGTATGATCACGCTGACTGTATAAAGTTGCTTAAAACACCTGCAGTGTGTCATTGTCCGTTCACGGTCTATTTTATCCATTTTTAACCTTCATGATTTCCTGTATCTTTTAACGTAAAAAAAAAAATCTGCTTATATTAATCCATTTTGATGATACCTGTGTGGGACAAATACCTTAGTTACTGCGCGTGAAGATTTAATTCTAAATCACACATTCTAAATGTTACACTTGACTGTTTAATTATTGTTTACTTCGTTGAATGTCATGCATTACGTAGTCACTTTCTACAGCAAGCACGCTTTAATCCATTTTTCTCCATTACTCTATTGTGTGTAACAAGTTTTATGTGTTTTTTCATGACAATAAAGTTTCAAGTGTAAATCTAGTACTCTAGATTCATCCGTTTTTGTCTTCTTCATTCTTTACATAAGATTCTAAAATTGCTAGGTGTGCATGTTTATTTGCATGCAATGTTAGTAGCAAATACGTTTTGTTACATAAAATTGTGAATACATTAGACATAAGTGTACTCATACGCTATCCATTTGAGGTATGATATTCAAGTATAAGCACGTGCGTATTTAAACATGCACTTCGTTGTATTCTACACTTGATTTAATTCTAACAAATATAAATAAAAAATCGATCTTTGCAGCTTTTTTTTATATAATTACAACATAAGTGAATAAAAGTCTATACCATCCTTGAAATAATTCGCATTATTTTAATGAATGTATTATCACTTGATATAAACCGAGTGTGGATAATAGTAGTGGTTGTAAAAGAATACAGCGTTTCTTGATTTATGTATGTATTTGTGTTTGTACGAGTACATGGATTAAATTTTTAGTGTACGTAAGTTTATTCTTTATTCACTTCAGCTTCTGTGGTAAATGCAAAACTGAAGTAGTTGGATTTAATAAAATCATAAAATATAGGAAAGAAGAAAGAAAACATGCAAATAGCACACTTTTACCCATAGACTTGATATGCTTAAACAAAGACATACGTGTATATTGAACGATAAAATGATCAAGGTGTTTTTTCCGCATAAATTTAGTAAATTGATATCTTTTCTATTTATACATTCTAACTGTATGCATATCATTAAATTTGGTTAATAATGGGTGGCATACAATCCGAAAACCACTGTGTCTGCGACAATTAAAATAACACTTGAAAATGCAATATACTATTGTACTTATTGGGAAAAAAAACAGTCTAGTTTCGCAAAAAAAAAAAAATCGAAAAATTTCATATCCCAGTTTAATGTCAAATGTTTCAAATAATTCTTAGGACCGAAACTCGACACGATCTCGGCAGGTATACAGTGAAACCTCATACTAGTATTAAGACCACCCCACTATTAAGACCACTATTTTCAGGTCCCATTATCCATATTTCCCCTTACCGTGTGGGTTCGAATCCTGGCAGGGTAATTCGGATTTTCATGTGAAGAAGCCTTCCAACTGGCTTGCGGTAGGTCGGTAGTTCCACCCGGATGCCTCCGTGCTTTCGGGGTTTTCCTCCACCTGTAATTAGCTGGACGTCGCTATGACTGAAATATCCGACCTACCCAAAGACCAAAACTTCATTCTGGACTTTTTCTTTTTAGAAAACCGTTCTGATGCTTGAAAGCAGAGCGCGTTGGCCTTCCTCTAACAAAGAAATTATTCCAGACCAGCTTGAACTGAGTGAGCTTGTTGAAGAAATGTCTTATATTCATATTTTAGACCGAAGGTATCCGATACGTTGCTTTAATCCGAAAAACAGCCGCATTTCAAAAAAAAAAATCTACCTTATATATAACGCGTTTTCGACTTCGCGATCTGTTGCGCACGATTCCTTTAGCAAGGGGGTGTTTTTGTACCTGATTGTCTTTGTTCATCCCTTCCACACAAAATAAGACCAATTCTATGAAAGTCCACCGAGTTTCAAAGGAGTTACGGAAATTGAAACGACATGATGGTTGTTTTCAGTGGAAGAAGTTACCTACCTTCTTATTATACATAAGGTCATTGTTTTTTTAATGGGCAGCAACATACTGGGTACCTTTGCTTGAGATTAAATTCCAGATATGTATTAACAATGCTAACACCATATGCGTGCTCATGCACATGTACGGAATACACGCATAATTTTGTAACAACAACAACAACAACAATAATAAAAAAGATCCGAAACAATTTTATTATAAATTCAAGACAGAAAAAAATAATATGAATTGATAAGTTTAACGAGTTAAAAGGCAACAACTTACCGTTAAGGCCTATTGGAAAAAATGCATTTTTTTGCACCGGGGATGTAGGCCGTTAAATTGCGATGACTAAACCACCAATGCCAACTTTTGGAAACGTACCGAAAAGTGCTTAAATGGGACAATAAGGAAGCGTTTAGGCCTGTTGCGGAAAAAGCACCCCCAACCCCCGCCCGATGATGTTGAGGAGTGAAATTGCGATGGTTTCCAATTGTATTACTCCCAACTAGCATAAAACCACCAATGCCAACTTTTGGGAACGTACCGAAAATTGCTTAAATGCCGTGCGAAGGTACCGTTTTGGCCTATTGCCAAAGTTGAGAATTTGGCCCCGCGCGTGTGTAGGAGTTAAATTGCGGTGGTTTCCAATTGTACTTGTCCCAGCTAGCATAAAAACCAATGCCGACTTTTGTAATGTTCAGAAAATTGCATTAATGGCCCAATAAGGTACCGTTTAGGCCTACTGCGTAAAACGCAATATCCCCCGGAGATGTTGAGGAGTGAAATTGTGATGGTTTCCAATTGTACTGGTCCCAACTAGCATAAAACCACCAGTCCCGACTTTTGGGAACGTACTGAGAATTACTTAAATTGCGCAGCAAGGTACCGTTTCGGTCTATTGACAAATATACAATTTTTACCCGGGGGATGATTGGGGCGTGAAATTGAGATGGTTTCCAATTGTACTTGTCCCAACTAGCATAAAACCACCAATGCCGCCTTTAGGGAACGTACCGAAAAGTGCTTAAATGTCGCACCATGGTACCGTTTAGGCCTATTGACAAAAATGCATTTTTATGAATATTAATATTTTATCTTTTTGTTTATTATTTTTCAGTGTATTTAATCATTGAAATATATCAAAATTAAAAGTAAAATAAGTATACTCGAGATTGGATTGTATTATATAACCTGTTTCCTGTGTTTATACATTACTATATGCCTGACTGTCCGGGTGAATGTTACTACGCCGTGCGATTGACTTTGACTTTTCCAATAATACTGCGGTCGCTCTCACTCTTACGGTAAAACACAGGTATTGTGTAGGCCAATCAGAATGTAGCTCCGCCCCTTGGATTCACCTGGTTATTGAATTTTGCTCAGTTCTCAGTTAACTTTCGTGATGGAAGTGTCGGCCGCGACTGACTTAAAACTTCATTATCCCCCAAAAAGGTGTCAGCGGTGAGTGCTGATTGATTGTACGTATTGGAAAGTGTATGAAATAACATTCGGGGATTTTACACAAGTCCTACATGAAGAAGTGCCATGATAATTAAAACGGCTAGATGTGGTTAAAAGCTTCATGTACGGAGGCCTATTAGGGCCATTTTGTCTTAGGTGTTTTGTGTTCTGAGTCAGCTATTGTGTGTTATGAGCTAGGTCTTATAGCTTAGTCTTTAGGTCTTACGCGATAAAAAGGCAAAGCACTGGCAACATGACAAAACAATGGCGGGCGAGTCCTCATCTATCCACTAATTTCACAAAGCTATTTTTAAGTTGGCGTGAGTAATAAAATACTTGTTTGTGTAAGCCTAATACAATTTAGTAGGGTAGTCGTATAATCTAATATTGTATTTCTTATTAATGTGAAACGGCAAATTTGTAAATTCTTTTAAGTTAATAAAAAGGTAGAACTGTGTTAGTTAGCAACAGAAAGTTCGATTTTCTACACACGATCTTGTTGCCACACATCGTTGTACGGTGGGGTATTATCACACTGTGTATCCAGATAATGTCTAGCGCAGACGGATGATGGCAAACGCGGAATTTACATTTCAGGTGATATGAACTTTCTTTTGCTGCTTACAAAGGACAGTGTGAGCACATTCTGCTATTGAAGTATGTTGTCAGATTATAGAAATGCAAACAGATGAAAAAAAAAATCAAAATATAAAATTTTATTTTTCAAAGTTTCGAATCTGCTTTGACAGTTATCCGGTTAGCGTTGACATCATCTAGACGCACGGTGTGATGATGCCCATAAATATGGTCAGATGTATGATTACTTATGTGAAAGGGCAATTTTGATACAGTCATGCTTAAATGAAACTGTTCTACTGTTGTTTGTGATAAATAATATCAAAATGTTTGCGGCAGCTTAAAATAATACTTAAAAGTAACAACTTAGGACGTCGGACTGGGTACACACCCGACCATATTGTTATTAATTACATTTCCAAAGAACTTGAGACGAGTGGTCGGTGCATTGTTTACCGTTCCATGTGGAAACGTTTGGTAAATGAACATAGATTAAGAGTTCCGAGAGATAAAGTTCTATCTATCATGAGAAATATTGACCCTGCTGGAATTACTATTCGGAAGGCTCACCGACTAGTACGACGGAAGTACAGAGCAAATGGACCCAACTATGTTTGGCATGTTGACGGATTCGACAAACTGAAACCTTATGGTTTTTGTATACACGATGCTATTGACGGTTACAGCGGTTACAGCAGAAAGATACTGTGGTTAGAAGTTTCACAAAGTACAAAAACCCCGCAATCATCGCCATGTATTATCTTGAAACACTGAAGACGCTTGGGGTTGCCCCAAGACTTCTCCGTTATGACCACGGAACGGAAAAACTCAACTCTGTCTCAACGAATTGAGGCTTGGTGTGGAACCATGAAACGTTAAGGAATGCAATGGTGAATTTGCTTTTTCAAAGATTTTTGCACTTTTGTGTTTGTTTGCATACATACCATGGCAGACAAATTACGGCTCGACATGTCGTCCGTGAGCATCTAGTCCTTATATTATTCAAGTTCAACAGTACTTGAAGTTGGACTGTATTGTATTTTACTTTAGCAATTACAATAAAACATTGCACATCATTCAATGTGTAGTGAAACAAGATTATTCAGTAAACCGGTTTTAAGACTTTCCGTCTTTAGTAGCTAATAACGTTTACCAGGCATCGCTGACCTTGCTAATTTGCATATTTTCCATGACAAGTTTAACTGTACCTCTCCGCGCTTAGTGCGGATCCACGCAATGCGATTCTCCATTTACGAATACGAATTGAATATGTTACGCAGACCTTTTCTTCATAACCGTAACCGCTATTCATGTGCTGTTGTTTGTAAACTTATTATTTTGCTCTGTAAACATCCATTTTAAGCGTGAAAAATATATCCGTGACACTTATAAATCAGAACAGTAACCCATTTTACATACTTGAAGATCTACTTCTGTAAAAAGAGAAAAAGTAGCGCTTCGAATGTCTGTATTTAACCTATAGTAGTTCACGCGTAATTTTGCATGAAAGCGAGTTACGTTTCTCCCAGAGCATTTCTTAACTTTGAAATAGAAACAAACATTATTTTCTAAAACATCAAGTACCTTGTCAAGTTCTACACTTAAGTAAGTAGAGAGTGTATATAAATCGGGTCCAAGGGAATGACTCTACTTATGAAATTCATACAGTCAGGTTCATGACCCTAATTCCGGATTGTTTTGTAACAAACAGAGTGCGAATTCGATTGTCTTACTACCGACTGTAGTTGCAGGAGAATGTGTGGAGTTTTTGCGTCATGTGGCTTTTGCCTTTATTGTATCAATAATTAAGAATCACATCTGTTTTCCTGTTAATCCGGCTGCCGTCTCTCAGTGCATTGAGCGCTTTGATTGTTGAAGTGTAAAGTGGAGAAAAGTCAAAGTCAATCGCACGGCGTAGTATGCATTTCCGCGATAACGGTTGATATGTAATTATTTATGTACTCGTATATGTTGGTTTAGTTACTCATGCGAGACATCATTTCACATCAACTTGTGAGGACCGTCCCCGGTGGCCGAGTGGTCAGAGCGTCCGCCTTGCGAGCGGAAGGTCGTGGGTTCGATCCCCGGCCGCGACATACCAAAGCCGTAAAAAATGGTACTGTTATAGCTCCCTTGCTTGGCGCTCAGCATATACGGGTAGTTGCAGGACTGGTTAGCCCGGTGTCAGGGTAATGTGACTGGGTGTGGTATCATGCCACATGTCTACGGCGTGATACTGCAGTGTGGCAGCACTATATCTGTCTCAAGTAGACATCGTCTCCAAATGACTGAAATACTGTCGGTGGGACATTAAACCCAACAAACAACAAACATCAACTTGTGAGGACTGGTGTATCTTTGCAACACATACAGTACTAGTAGGAACGATAACTGCTAAGTATTTATATGAATATCCGCTCAAGTTATGACCCTTTATTAATATTGACATGAACCTTTATTAATATCATGTCAATAGGCCTAAACGGCACCTTTGTGTGTGCCATTTAAGCACTTTTTCACATAACGGGGATGATTCCGGATTCCTCAGGGCCCGGTTTTAATGAGTTTCCACTGTAGTCCACAGTGCCCCTGGTCCATTTACTCATATAATTATGTACTTTTCCGAACGATCGTGAGTTGTTAATATTCCACAAAACATATGCCTTTCAGGCATAACGCGCATACATGAACCAAAAATAAAACAACACTCGCATTGATTCAAATAAAACTTATTTTTGTCTCTGGCTAATTATATAAATGGAATATTTGAGGTTAATTAAAAAAACATTTGAATAAAAATAAGAAAGAAAAACAACAATAACCACCACCACACATTGTCCTCGCTGAAATTCATTTATACATCATACATTGATACGTTTTTCAATTTAAATGAAATTAACTTCGACATGTAAACTTTCCTGGCGTGTTAAATGGACTAAATAATATTACGGAAAGAAAATATTGTCCTTCATAATTAGCTTCTTCATATAGTATCATCCTTAAGATGTCCATACTCTCTCTCTCTCTCTCTCTCTCTGGTTTTGATACCATTTCTATGTCAAAATTTTCAAACAGCATGTACCGATTATATGCTAATGTTTCAAGCGGCTTATCATATTTGCTGTGCAAAGTAAATATTTTGATTTTATTACCCTTCATGCCTACCCATTGAAAAAGTCAGGATCAGGTAACTTCGATCAAAAACATTTCAAGTGTGACATCGTTCCGTTGCATAAGCGCCGTATTTAAGCAGACAATCACCTGGATCTGGATCTCAGTTTTGTCGTGTCGAACCAGATCAAACTTCTTATTTGAACCTTATAGGAGCTGTGTACTGATACAGCCTGAATCCATCAAGAGTGAGTTTTACTATTTTACAATTGTTAAGTAATTGTTATCAATCATTTTTAATAATAAAAAGGAACGATGTATTACTGATATCCATAATATGTAGTGTTACTTAAGTTTCTGTGCCGCTATCCGCCAGCTCGTTAGCTTTGTTTTTCTTGTACTGCCTCCAAATTTGAAGAACTTCTTCGCCAGGGGGAATAAACACTACCAAGAACGTTCCGATCAGACACCAGTGTTGACACACTGATATCCACATGGAGAACTGATCAGATGTTAAAACTTCATGACTCAGGGCCACGGAAGGAATGACAATTAGGAACACCGAGAAACTGACTGCAGCGGCCACGTAGGCAATTCGCTTTGATATTTTGAATATCTTTTCCATGTCACGTGATGTAACGACGTCACCAACTGAGATGGTCGCCAGTTCTTCTTTGTAAAGATCTCTAAATGGGTTCAGTGGATTGTCGATAGTCATAGTTTTCTGCCATTCAATGTCACAATCACTTGTAACAGAGGGGGGATTTACAGATGCATTCGGGAAAGATTCAGACTCTTTCTTCGTATCTTTGTCATTCTGAAACCCTTCTAGGCTCTCTGCAACTCTTTTGTTTACATTATACATATTCAACGATGTTCGCCTCTTTTTGAAAGCCTTAGAGAGCAGTGAAACAGACACAGATAAAACAAGACTGACACCACAACCAGCAAGTAGTCCCGTCAGTATGCTCCAATCCTGAGCTGTATTGGTGTAGAAGTCTGACAGACCGCCCTCGTATGTCGTGGCCTTGCCCAGCATCCCAGCTATGGCGGCGACAAGTCCTAGAATGCCACCTGCATGATAAATGAATAGCTAAATTTTCATCTTTTTTAAGTGTTTCACTTGCTTTCATTTATAAAATGCTGTAGGATAGGTCACCCGATTTTAATGTGATCATTAAGTCGTGGAAGATGGACGTAAATTAACTCGCCGAATCGTAAACTTAAACAGACATTCCCTTTTACATATGATGTTATATGAATTTACTTTTGATTTTTTTTTAAGTATCAAAATTAAACCGATCTAAATTTTTAGGATCTTAAATTAATACATACAATACCAAACTTAACGTGAGGTAATAAAAACAAGCAGTTTAAGTTATCTTCTTGTAGATAAATAATGGTAGCATTAAATTATCAAGTAGAAACGTTAGAAATGTGTCTTATGCGGGAATAAGCCCCCTTGTACTTTATCAAAGTGTTCGAAAATCTTAAAAACTTGTCAATCACAATTACCGATCACTCATAAAGTTTCAATAAGATGAACTGTTGAGGCCATTTTTTAATATACCATGCCCTTTAGAACTGGCACACGAGATTGGGACTGAATTCACCAATAACTTTTTTTTCGGCGACAGCTGTATGCTTTAACTATTTAACTAAGTCTTACCCGAAACTTGGCCTGGGATACACATGGGTAAGGCAACTCCGGTCTGCCACCAATGTAACAAACTCGACCCTGCCCAGGATCGAACCCGGTCCGCCGGCGTGCAAGTCCAATGCTGTAAACACTGAGCCAAAGAGTCGACTCCCTAGCGCAGTTGTCAGAGATTGTATTAATACCTGTGACGACGCATCGTCAGAGTGTCATTAAAATCCGACCAAAGGTAGCTCAGAAATAGGGCAGATTAATTCTTAAAGGAAAAACCACCGGTGGCCACTTTCAAGTTCAAATTTTGAAAGCGGCCACTGGTGGTTTATCCTTCAAGAATAAGGCAGTTCTCTTACGGGATACCAACCAACCTGATATGAGTCCTTCCGCAGTTGCACCTGCCCAGGCTATGGTGAAGAACAGCGGTATCAAGAAGGGGGCTATAAAGACCTGGGCCGCCAGAAATGTCCAGTTTAGGTTCATACCCGACTCAATGATGAGCAGACCGAGAGGCACAATACAGACGACAATAGCCACCATACACCAGGATTTGTAATGGATAAGTGTGTTCTCATAATGGCGGTACTGAAAAAAAAACACTTTTCACGTTTCATCAAATTCGATATTTGCTTATAAACTGAAATTCGCGCTGCATACCAATGCATGTACGCTTTTTGGTAAAACAGTATTGGACTCACATCTGAAGTATAATATATGTTCAGACTTTAAAGACATAACATGTTTTGTTTCATTTTTATTTTGATTCATACTTCTATAAATTCAAACATTGTCTTAATTGCATCTAGTCACTAGTATCCTGCTGACGCAACATGACGAACTTTTTCTTAACTGTGAATGAATTAATTTCATTTTTGTGTTCATCAATAAATCTCTGTCAAAGGATAGAAATTAGAGATTTCCCAAAGATTGGTGTATACATATTTAAGGACTTTACTCAGAGAACTAGTTTCAAGGTTTTATTATTGTTTAAATCATTAACTTTAATTTGTTGCACGAGCCCCGTTGGTAAAGTGGTTAGAGCGTCCGTGTTCCGGAATCATGAGGTTGTGGGTTCGATCCCCGGTCGCGTTAGAAATTGCGTTGGTTCATCTACCTTGTTTGGCGCTCAGCATATGAAAATGTTATAGGACTAGGAGGCCTAGTGTCAAGATAATGTGACTAGGTGGGATATGCGCCACGTGTCTACGGCGTGATGCTGCGGTGAGACAGCACTATCTCATATAGACAAAATCACAAATTACTGAAATACTGTCGATTAGGCGTTTAATCCGATCGTCTGATACAACATTATATATAACATTTAGATAACTATGGAAATAAAAATAATCCGCACGACTGAAGCATAATAACCTTACAAAAACTTAGTGGACACGTATTTAACCCGTAATAACGGGTTTCTATAATGATATAGTGCACTCTTTGCTCTGGCTCGGAACTGGTATTTTGGTTTCCTATAGCTTTACGTTTTTATTAAGACGAGTACTAATGTTTTCTGGTACTTACCTAAATCTAAACTGATATGTCCTGTCTTGTATGTTCAAATTCTTACTATTTTAACAGCTTATTATCTCTTTTAATCTGCAAGATTAGATTTTATAGCAAAAGTCTAAGGAAATGTAACATATCAATTAGAAATTGCATATTGAGATACTAGAATTGGATGTTGGTACACAGACCTTATAAGCCGTTTTCTTCTCAGTAGAAAATACTTTACCTTGCCGTGTACTTGGCACTTGTACTCAACGGTGAAGTCGTATTTGGTGAGATTCCGTGCAGTGGCCAGATCCTCGGCACACTTGCTGCAGTCCGTAGCAGACGGACAGTGGCACTTACTCTGGGCCCCCAATCTTCCTACTTTGTCTTCTCCACACAGTGGGCAGTCCGTCGGCTTCATGTGAGGTCTGGAATATTAAAGAAAAAAAAAACACTGGTATAGGGAACAAATTTTGACTTCGTTTGAAATTTGAAGTGGCACGATAACCCTTTAAATGCTTGTTAGTGATGTTATCATCCTGTGTAATCATACACAGTTTGATAATAATGCATCCTTTACACAAACCTGTTCAATTAATTATTTTATATGCACATTAATATAAAAAGGCTGACGAGCAAGGCAAATAGCAGAAATAATATGTCAACCGGTACTAATTCAAAGTCCATGATGCCCATTATGTAATTATTATATGATTTTTAACAAAATTCTCAGGAAATATTTTTTTTTATTATTGATTGTATTTCTTTTTAAATAGGGGAACAGGGATATGCAAGGGGTACTACCGGAAAGGGCGAATGTAGATCTTGATGATGTCGTACACGAGGACGGAGGATACAGACATGACTTCGCCTGACCCCGTGGACATTAGGGTCATGGTCAGCAGTGTCAACAGCAGGTAGCTTCCTTTCTTACCCAAGAGCGTTTGCACCACGTACGGGGAAATATATCCTGGATAAGATGGGGTTTTGTCATTGTTATCAAAACTATCAACACATCTGTTTCAATGTTTTATTTGGTATCTGTTGAATAACCCTGAAGTCAGACAACTAATTATTCATTTATAATGTATAGTATGAAGAAGGTTTGTATCACATATATATACTCATATGATTAAGATGATGCCTTGAACAACTGTCAAGACCTAAATATGTCAGGATTCAGGAACATATCAAATACCATGATTAGATAAAAGCATTAACCATAACCATACCTTTATCAATCTGTTCGTCTGATAAAAGATTCATCCCATTCTTGAAGCTCATTGATTTGTATGTCATTGACATCACAAACGAAAAGGAGGTTGGCAAGGCAAACCAGAGAAAGCCTGCAATCAGGAAACCAATGATGCCTTCTCTAGGTTTTGCCGCGATCCTGCTTTGCCAGTTGGCCTGGTCACAGAACATAATAGCTATGGTCATGAAGAGGGTGCTAATAGCATAGATAATGCCAGATTCTGAACGGTACGTCAGGAACGACTCTCCAGCATTTCCTTCCGGTCCTTTCAGACACGACAATGTCTCGTATAGGACGTCGGATGATGCTACCTCCTTTATTGATGGTTCCGCCAGGTATGTGAAATCCAAAATGAAGATGGAGGAGCAAATGAAGAGTAGAGCCGTATTGAAATATGAGATGTAAAAGGTTGTCCCAAGTCCCCCAATTAAGCAATAAGAACCAAACATGGCTGCCAAAACTAGGACAATGAATTCGTTTGATGTATCTTTGGTGAGAATTTCGACAGCTGCCTTGCCTGAAAACGAATACAATATTACCCTTTGTATGTATATAATAATTAACATATTCATTTGTAATGTTCTGAAAGTCTTTTTTTATCTAACTAAATATCAATTCTTTGCCATCATCACCACTGCTACCCAAGGACAGAATATCAACTTTTTATGTATGTTAAAATCGAATTATTTGACGGAAACGTTCCTATGCATTTGAGATGGGACACAATCAGTGGCTCCCAAACTTATCCCCATCTATAACTTTTCTTCTTTTTTTTTGTGGATACTATTTCACTCTTGATAATATTTTAAATTTACTTTGAACTTCGACCTTCAGTTAGATATCATGGACTAATGAAGTTAACGTGGCAACCGAAGATGGCCAGATTTTCCAAAGTTATATTTGCACTAGAATGTTGAACTAGAACACTGTTATTACGCAAATTTGATTTTTAACATTTAACTTTGTGTCCAGGGTTGAATTCCATCAACAATTCTTAGCGCAAAGTAAAAATTAAATACTTAAAGGTGAAATTCATTAGTCTTGTTTCTGTAATGAAATACCCAAAATGTTTCATGTCTTATCAATTATTGTTAATAATTAAGGTAATAATTCATTTCAACTTAGTTGTTTACTTGAATATTTCATAAAATAGAAATGATGGAGTGTGTATCTACCTAGTTTAAGAATTTAAGTATTACTAAGCCCTAAGTATTGTTGTTGGAATACGATCCAGATGCCCTTACTCCCCACAACATGCAGATATTGTTACAAATGTTCAGAGTTTCATTAAGACTGGATAAAAAGCTGTTGATTCTATGTCAAAAATAGTAAACTTTGACACAAAAAATGGTATCTAAGATTTGACCTAGAGACCGACTATGACTTGACTTGACTATTTGAGTTTTGCCGTCGCCTCGACAGTATTTCAGTTATATAGCGACGTCCAGCTAATTACTGGTGGAGGAAGACCCCGAATGCACGGAAACATCCGGGTAGAACCACCGACCTACCGCAAGCCAGCTGGAAGGCTTCCTCACATGAAAATCCGAATGACCCTGCCGGGATTCGAACCCACGCGGTTGCATATTGAGATACTGAAATTGGATGTTGTTACATAGAACTTATAAGCCGTTTTCTTCTCAATAGCAAATACTTTACCTTGCCGTGTACTTGGCACTTGTACTCAACCGAAGTTATTACCTTAGATGGCTCATTTAAGATAAATATCATACTGACAAACATGCTGATAAAGTAAAACGGTTAAATTAATGTCCAGAATTAAAAACCTTAACGAAATATTAAAATCTAATTGACATTTTGTTTCCAGATGACCTATACTCACACTCATATAAGATATCATGTAACACATATGCTAAATTTCATGAAGATCAAAACTGTTGAAAGTTTGTCCAGAATCGAAAACTTAAAAACAGCTTGTTTACTCCATCCGACCGTCCGCACGGTCATCTGCCAGGTTTTCGCCAACCAGTTAACATAAATACACATAACCCTAAGTTCTTTTTAAAGACAGATTTTGCTTGTGTAATTTAACCCATCGTATGAGAGCGGCCGACTTAACCTTGACAACAACGTTAACTACGATTTGGATCTGGGCCATACTTGACTTTTTTGGATATTTTATTACCTTTTGAAATAACTGTGTAACCGAGGGTAGTCTATGGTACATTTCTGTACAAAACATACAAAATATAGGTCATGTGGGCACTATTTGCAAGTCGACAACAGTTGTACACTTACATGCAATTCACTGAACAATTTCATTTCCATTTATAACTGTCAGCCAACTCTAAATATTGTTATTTGGTGTCGTCGTATATATCAAGCAACTTTCCTGTATATATTTATTAAGCTTCAAGTGAAAGTGTACCCTCAATTAATATAATTACTATGTTAATTTGATTTATAATTTGAGCATTGTTTGACCAATATGCTGACATTTTATCTTCGAAAGTGTTTTGCTGTTGGTTGTATTTATTAAGCCTAAAAATAATTTATATGTATTTAAATCAATGGAAACATGAGAACACTTCTTATTTTACAACTGAGTATATTTCATGTAAGTTTACCACTGTCTTCATTTGTACCTTAACTTCTGGATTTCAAAATATATATCTATGCATAGTATCTTAACCAAGACTTTTATATTCTGGCCTTCTTTTCACAGTGGTGACAAGAAAGACGTGTTGCGTTTCTCCTTGTAAATAAAGTCGACACGTAGGTTTAGACATACCTGCTAGGATCAAATTAGACGTGATGACCAAGTTTGTAAACAGGGCTATGATACAGAAGAGCACGTGAGTAGGCTTGCCGAACCTGGCATAGGCTATCTGAAACAATTAACATATAGATATGTGTATGCTTATATTCCACACACACATTAAAAATGGGTACTGGTTTTCTCCAAATCATGTGTTTTTATTGTGTTTAGCTATTGTGCGCGCGCGCGTGTGTGTGTGTTTGGAGAGAGAGAAAGAACCTTTGTACCGTTATATAATACTTTTTTTTTTCTAAATGCATGTGTGAACTATCATCAAAGTAACTCTGAAATAATCATAAAAAAATTCAGGGCATTTAATGCTGACATTATTTTTTTTATTTTTTTTTATTTTATTTTTTTTTATTATTTGATGTTTATCATTATCAATTTCTAAACGACCTTCTAAACAATATTGGACAGATTGTCACCACAAAGTTCGATGGAGCATACAACACGTATCGTTTTCGTTCATTCTTTAATTTTTTTTGTCAGTTAAAAGGTTCGTGACTTAAACCCAATTACAAAACATTACACACTAGATTATGACACATTTTAACTCACAATGACATATTTACCTTGACATAAACATACATCTTATTTTAAACTTGACTATTTGAGCTTACCGTCGCTTCGACAGTATTTTAGTCATATAGCGACGTCCGGCTAATTACAGGTGGAGGAAGTGAGTGTTAAAGTCAGCGACTTTACCCTCTCGGCCACGGAGGCCCCATCTTATTAAACAACACATCATACTGAGCAGTGTATTTTCCTTCATATTTCAAAATACATGAACTACTCGTGTATAAAGTTTACAAATATTATTATGTCGATTAGGCTAATTTCGACGTGATAATAGATCATTATTACAGCTAGTTTAAGTAAAACTTAGTTTTTTTTTCTGGTTGCTAACACAAGTAATGTTAATTAAACAAAACTTATTTGTTGGTTCTTTTACGTGTCCGGGGAATAGACCGACCGATACACGGGAAACAAGTTCCTGGGTAGAACCGGTTCTGAGTTCTCCGAGTTCCCCATAGCACCCAAATTTGCCGAGTGCAAGACAAGAGCGAATCTGGTACAAATTTTAAACGTTTTTGGTTTGACGCGATCACTGGAGGAATGTGACCCGGTTGGGATTCGAATTCAAGGTCTCCTGATATTCTATTGCTTATTCGAACTGATGAGAAAGAGAGAGAGAGAAAAAAAAAGAAAATATGTTCTGTTCGAATTATGACCTGTCAATTTAATGTTTGCATGTATAAAATTTATATAGAAAAGAAGGAAGGGGTAAATAAAGTAGGAAATAAAAAAAATGCACGTTAGAACTACAATATAGGTATATGCGTAAGTTACGATTATCTTTTTCAATGTGTTTAATATGAGCACGCGAGCGAACACTGCAGAAGGTGTGTGAAGTTAGCGCGTAGATCGTAGATCGTAACTATAACTAATTTTCTTTGTCGATCTGGGTCGTAGATCGTAGCTCAACCATTGAAATAAACCAAAATAAATGGTTGAGCTGGATCGTAGATCGTAGCTCAACCATTGAAATAAACCAATATAGTTGGTTGAGCTGGATCGTAGATCGTAGCTCAACCATTGAAAATGTTGATGGAATGGTTGAGCTGGATCGTAGATCGTAGCTCGACCATTGAAAACTTTCATGGAATGGTTGAGCTGGGTCGTAGATCGTAGCTCAATCATTCAAATAAACCAAAATAAATGGTTGAGCTGGATCGTAGATCGTAGCTCAACCATTGAAAAAGTTCATGGAATGGTTGAGCTGGGTCGTAGATTGTAGCTCAACCATTGAAATAAACCAATATAGTTGGTTGAGCTGGATCGTAGATCGTAGCTCAACCATTGAAAATGTTGATGGAATGGTTGAGCTGGATCGTAGATCGTAGCTCGACCATTGAAATTAACCAAAATAAATGGTTGACCTGGTCCGTAGATCGTAGCTCGACCATTGAAATTAACCAAAATAAATGGTTGACCTGGTCCGTAGACCATTGAAAATGTTGATGGAATGGTTTAGCTGGGTCGTAGATCGTAGCTCGACCATTGAAAATGTATATGGAATGGTTGAGCTGGGTCGTAGATCGTAGCTCAACCATTGAAATAAACCAAGATTAATGGTTCATCTGGATCGTAGATCGTATTTTAGACGTCGTCGGTAATTTTGTACTCGTCTGGAAAAATGAACTTGTCGGGAAAAAATATCTGTCGCTTTTTGTTTAGTATTAGTCGTAAACTAGTTATATATTTGTCTTCTTTGTCGGGATTATTGTACTTTTCGGAAAATTGCATTAGTCAGGAAAAAGTCGCATAATCAACCAATATTACATTTGTCGGGAAACTTTTGTTCTTCGGGAAATATATTCTCGTCGGGAAAATTGCATTTGTCGGAAAAAAAAAATGCTTTCGTCGGGAAAAGAGTTTCCGTCGAAAATCTTTGAACTTGTCGGGAATATCTCATTCGTCGGAAAAGTTTCCGTCGGGAAATTTTCTGTTCGTCGGGAAAAAATTATATGTCGGAAATTAATTATTAGTTGTGAAAATTGTATTTTGTCGGGATTATTGTACTCGTCGGGAAAATTGCATTTGTCGGAAAAAAATGCTTTCGTCGGGAAAAGAGTTTCCTTCGAAAATCTTTGTACTTGTCGGGAATATCTCATTCGTCGGAAAACGTTTCCGACGATCCAGCTCAACCATTTATTTTGGTTTATTTCAATGGTTGAGCTACGATCTACGATCCAGCTCAACCATTTATATTGGTTTATTTGAATGATTGAGCTACGATCTACGACCCAGCTCAACTATTCCATGAACATTTTCAATGGTCGAGCTACGATCTACGATCCAAGTCAACCATTTATATTGGTTTATTTCAATGGTCGAGCTACGATCTACGACCCAGGTCAACCATTCCATGAACATTTTCAATGGTCGAGCTACGATCTACGATCCAAGTCAACCATTTATATTGGTTTATTTCAATGGTCGAGCTACGATCTACGATCCAAGTCAACCATTTATATTGGTTTATTTCAATGGTTGAGCTACGATCTACGACCCAGTTCAACCATTCCATGAAAGTTTTCAATGGTCGAGTCTACGATCTACGATCCAGCTCAACCATTTATAATGGTTTATTTGAATGGTTGAGCTACGATATACGACCCAGCTCAACCATTTATAATGGTTTATTTGAATGGTTGAGCTACGATCTACGACCCAGGTCGACAAAGAAAATTAGTTATAGTGTTGATTTACGATCTACGATCTACGCGCTAACTTCACACACCTCACTGCAGAAGAAAAAGGTCCCGGAAAATAAGTTATTCAACTGAAGCAACATCTTGGACGAAATCGGAGTTTGATTATGCATAATTAGGTCAGATTTGGCTTGTTAGTTTTCAGACATGCTAATCATGTAAATTTTGATCAAACACATCAAGTAAACTTTTAGAAATGAATGCAGCCCAGCGTGTATTTAAATACCGATATTATGCTTTCGAATACATATTTTTCACACGTACATTAAATTGCTCAACGACGCACGGCGTTGGCTGCAGAAAGTCACGTAGGCCACTACACATGTATATACCGGTACATAAAAAGTAAAATAATGTTATTATAACTAAACAAATAATAAGATTATACTACATAATATAATTTATGATACAAAATTAATACACATACGCAAAATATTGAATTTAGAGACACGAAGAATAATTAATTTGTAAAGAAAATAAATTTTAAAAAAAAATAAATAAATAAATAAAGGGTGCCCCGAAACTTAGCCAAACATCTTCGAGTGATTCGATACAATATACGTTATGCGATGTATGATGGCGACCAAAGACATTCAAAACGGTAAACGTAACAAGTCGTGACTAAATATTTGGTAAAAGAAATCGCAACCCTAAGAGGACCCATCGCAAGATGTGGTACATAGCGATAAATTGGGGACTAACTACAGAACGTGGTTAATCGCGATAATCCAAGGACTCACCACAATACCGATTTTCCGAGGACCCATCACGATACACATGGTTAATACCGATTTTCCGAAGACCCACCGCAATACATGGTTAATCTTATTCCGAAGACCCACTGCAAGAAGTGGAAATTCGCGAGCACATTTATATTTTCTGTCTCTTTCTCTCTCTAAAATTTGATTTTTTTCCCGCTATATTATCGTTACGATATATTTACACTTGTTTTATCCTTTCATCGCGTTTGGGGAAGATTTAAATCATTTGTTTGATATGATAAGTAGTAGAGACAAAGGTTACTGGATTTGGTATAAACACAAATATACTACACGTTCGGTCTAATGTTTTCATTAGGTTGGATGTAACGTCCCATTGAAAATGTCTATTCATTGGAGGAAAATACTTATATGAGACAGATATAACGTTGCCTTACTGTGATATCACGCAGTGGATAAATGACATAGTGCCACACTCACTTATATTATTCTACCATCGGACCAACCGACCTATGAACAACCAGTTTTTTACTGGGTTTTTCTACGGTTTGGGTATGCTGTGGTCGAGGACCGAACCAATGGCCTACCGGCCAATGGGCGGATGATCTAGCCACTAATCTGATGCAATGTTCATAAATCTAAACTCCCTAGATAAATCATCATACATGTACCCAAAGCGGCGGTCTTTGAAATGAATGGTTTGGCCTGATTTTATTTGTAGAAAATCTGTAAATCCGTTGTCCTGTAACTGTCAAAAAAACAGTTTGTGATTATTGTTTCGACCACAATTATACAAGCGAGTGGTATCTCAGATGTTTACACAGTCAAAATGGATGTCTTTTCAGTTTAAGTAAACGTCAGGGATAGATTCAGGGTAACACTTTCTGTTTGTAGAACCAGTGGCAATATTCCTCTTTTGATTTACTGGATAGTGTCGGTAACTTTTCAACTTTACAAACATGAAACCAATCTCATTAAAATCAGATTCAGTATGTTAACTGGATCTGACCACATCGTATAGAGGGTCGTCTTAGATTGAACTTTGTATAAGCCAATCAAATCGGCGGCTAAAGAATCGTTCGGTATATTAGGGGTAAGTTACCGCATCTATCTCACAATAGGGTAGAAAGATGTCTAAGTGACCGGGTAGTTCATTCGGTAGAGTGGTAGCTCATTCGTTAGAGCATTCGCCCTGTAAGCAAAGGGCCCGGTCAAGCTGCACATTTTTCTCACCCCGTGACAATTGTTTTACCGAAGTCAGTTTGAAACGCGCTATTTAGTTGGTTTGAAATCGAGCACTTGTTTATGCATATAAATTACTTTAAATGTCAATTTGCCGTGACCGCTAATGCGATGTTGTCAGATCCTAATCGCGGAGAGTAGAGGAGTGCAATTAGGATATGATTTTAATGAGATTAAAATGAAACATGACTTTCGTGTACGATTGCCGTATCCGTGTTGTGATGAAATATCACACTGATTCATGGGTAAGTTGCTCGTTTTAATCACTTCAAATATTTAAAATCAATCATGATATCAAGGGGTGATGTATTTGATTAAAACTGAATGTTGTTAATGCCCAAATATTACTGAACGTGACATTGCTGCATACATAAATAACATTTGAAATGAAAGAGGTTTCTGCTTGAATGATAATGTCTAAAAATAGATTGTAAGAGTATAATGATTTATGTACTTTAGAAGGTTTTAGATACATTAAAAACTGTTATCAACGGCCGACGAACATATTTCTCAAACAAATTTGTTTGGGTTTCAGTTATACTCTGTGACGTTTTATTGAGAAAAAAAAAGAAAAAATAATCATTCATAGAGTTTGAACAATTTTAAGTA